>JXCR01109390.1:44337-59175 GCA_002079205.1 Phalaenopsis hybrid cultivar
TAGTTCCAAATTTTGCTGTCCTACTTATTGAAATGTGTTAGTTTCCATTATGTTTATGATTTCTTATGTTTGCAAGCAAGTGTGTGCATAAACTACCTGCAAGTCATGCCATCTATAATAAGAAGATTGCTTTATTTCTTATTTTAAATCAATTGGACTTGTCTAAGTGAATGTGCATTTATTTTTAGTGCTCATATCCCAAAATTTTACTAATATTATCATTTTTAATATTTCAGTTGGTAGGTTCAGAACTATGGTTGATTTCCAAAAAATTGGGCCCATTCGATGTCAATTTTTTTAGTCATACTTAATAACTAACCACAAATGTTCTTGCACCAACTTATCAAAAGCTACTCATCTTTTCTTTTGATGAGATATCTAATTTGGCATCTTCTTTTCCTTTCACTCTAAAAGGCTATCAGTTCCTATCACAAATAAACTCTATGAGATTGTTGTTGTCTTCTACTTTGAAAGTATCCCCTACTTCCCTATCATTGTTTCATGTGAGAGAGAGCTAGATTTCTTGGATACTGCTTCTTATTGGACTCCAGTGGATATTTCTCCAACCACTATATCCAAAGAGCCCTCTATCTCTCTAGATCTGCCACCTACTAAACAACCAAAATCTCCTCTCACCCTCTGATTTTATACTCGGCGCACTCCTACTTCGAAGCTTGTTGCCTCTTTATAGCACCTGGAAACAACTTCGGGCGACATCCCCAGCACTAACCATACTTTGAATGAGGGGGTGAGTTTTTCTATTGAGGTATGTGATTAGGCAAGTTCTCTTTATTCAATGACAAAATTTATCTCTTTCCATATTTATCAACGACCTACAAAATGTTTGACACTGCCCTGAAGGATTATAATCTCATCCATTATCGAGACATCATTAGCACATCTCTCCTAAAAGACTGCAGTGATAGATGAGATGAATGCCCTTCAACAAAATCATACGTGGGATGTTGTAGATATTCCTCTAGGTGAGAAAGTAGTGACGTGCCGCTAGATTTTTAGCACCAAGTTTAACTCCGATGAATCTTTTGAACGTAACAAGGCATGGTTGATCGCCAAAAGCTATTCACAAACATACGAAGTTGACTATGATGAGACATTTGTTTCAGTTGTTAAATTAATCACCATTTAGGTCCTGCTATCTCTTGCTGTGAATTTGGATTGGCCGTTGCTTCTGCTTGACATCAAGAATGCTTTCCTAAATGAGGATCTCACAAAGGAGGTGTAGATGTGGCTCCCTCATGGCTTTGACTTTATTTGCTCCCAGGGACAAGTGTGTTGACTGCAGAAACCCCATTATAGACTAAAGCAGTCCCCAAGGGCCTGGTTCGACAAACTCAAAAGGGAGATAGTGGGTCATGGATTTTCTCAAGTACAATTAGATCATAGTTACCTCTTTTGGCATTCCTTCAATGGCCAAATTGCTATCTTTATCGTCACATATGAAGATATTGTACTCACAGATGACGATCTACCAGTA
Source organism: Phalaenopsis hybrid cultivar (assembly GCA_002079205.1). Lineage (NCBI taxonomy): Eukaryota > Viridiplantae > Streptophyta > Magnoliopsida > Asparagales > Orchidaceae > Phalaenopsis > Phalaenopsis hybrid cultivar. The sequence continues at coordinate 45,833 of JXCR01109390.1, forward strand.
TTAGTGTCTTGGAAAGGCATTCTTGCCACTTTTTTTGAAATGAAATATTTGAGGTCCACCAGTACTCCTTAGACATGGAAGTTGTTTAGTCATCTCGGGGCATTTTCCTGTCTCAGCACAAATATGTGCTTGACCTATTGTCAGAAAATAACATTTTCCTCTGCAAACCTATGGCTATCCTAATGGATCCCAATGAGAAACTATATGATGTTCCCAATATGGTTCCAGTGAACAAGACTCACCACCATCTTGTGAGGAAACTCATTTACCTCACTCATACTTGCCCCGACATTTTCCACGTGGTTGGTATTTTGAGTCAATTCATGTATGATCCTTATGAGCACCATCTCAAAGTTGTCCATAGTATGCTTCACTATTTAAAACACATTGGACTCAATTTTGTTTTTTTCGCACCACATCACTTGTTCTATTGTTGTTTATACGAATGTTGATTGGGCTGAGTCTGTCCATGATCGACGATCTACCTTGAAATATTGCTCTTTTGTGGGGGAAATTTTATCATGTGGAAAGACAAAATGCAGTCGATTGTGGCCAGGTGTTGTACTAAAGTCGAGTTTTGCTATATGTAGTTGGGTATCTGTGAAGCTCTCTAATTACGCATCATGTTATTAGAATTACGTATGTTGGCCTCTACTCTACAGTTGTTCTGTGATAAGAAAGCCGTCATTAGCATTGTTTATAGTATGTTCCAACGTGATCGCACCAAGCATGTAGAGATTGACCGGCACTTTATTAAGGAGAAGCCTAATTCAGGTGTGATTTGTGTTACATTTGTCTCATCCAACGGTCAATTAGCAGATATCCTTACCAAGAATCTTCCTCAACCTTTATTAGAATTAATAACATATTTTCGCTGNTAAAAAATTGGGCCCATTAGATGTCAATTTTTTTAGTCATACTTAATAACTAACCACAAATTTTCTTGCACCAACTTATCAAAAGCTACTCATCTTTTCTTTTGATGAGATATCTAATTTGGCATCTTTTTTTCCTTTCACTCAAAAAGGCTATCAGTTCATATCACAAATAAACTCTATGGGATTGTCGTTGTCTTCTACTTTGAAAGTATCCCCTACTTCCCTATCATTGTTTCACGTGAGAGGGAGCTAGATTTCTTGGATACTGCTTCTTATTGCACTCCAGTGGATATTTCTCCAACCACTATATCCAAAGAGCCCTCTATCTCTCTAGATCTGCCACCTACTAAACAACCAAAATCTCCTCTCACCCTCTGATTTTATACTCGGCGCACTCCTACTTCGAAGCCTGCTGCCTCTTTATAGCACCTGGAAACAACTCCGGGCGACATCCTCAACACTAACCATACTTTGAATGAGGGGGTGAGTTTTTCTATTGAGGTATGTGATTAGGCAAGTTCTCTTTATTAAATGACAAAATTTATCTCTTTCCATATTTATCAACGACCTACAAAATGTTTGCCACTGCCCTGAAGGATTATAATCTCATCCATTATCGAGACATCATTAGCACATCTCTCCTAAAAGACTGCAGTGATAGATGAGATGAATGCCCTTCAACAAAATCATACGTGGGATGTTGTAGATCTTCCTCTGGGTAAGAAAGTAGTGAGGTGCCGCTAGATTTTTAGCACCAAGTTTAACTCCGATGAATCTTTTGAACGTAACAAGGCATGGTTGATCGCCAAAGGCTATGCACAAACATACGAAGTTGACTATGATGAGACATTTGCTTCGGTTGTTAAATTAATCACCATTTAGGTCCTGCTATCTCTTGCTGTGAATTTGGATTGGCCCTTGCTTCTGCTTGACATCAAGAATGCTTTCCTAAATGAGGATCTCACAAAGGAGGTGTAGATGTGGCTCCCTCATGGCTTTGACTTTATTTGCTCCCGGGGACAAGTGTGTCGACTGCAGAAACCCCTTTATAGACTAAAGCAGTCCCCAAGGGCCTGGTTCGACAAACTCAAAAGGGAGATAGTGGGTCATGGATTTTCTCAAGTACAATTAGATCATAGTTACCTCTTTTGGCATTCCTTCAGTGGCCAAATTGCTATCCTTATCGTCACAGATGAAGATATTGTACTCACAGATAACGATCTACCAGTATTAGTGTCTCGGAAAGGCATTCTTGCCACTTCTTTTGAAATGAAAGATTTGAGGTCTACCAGTACTCCTTAGACATGGAAGTTGTTTGGTCATCTCGGGGCATTTTCCTGTCTCAGCACAAATATGTGCTTGACTTATTGTCGGAAAATAATATTTTCCTCTGCAAACCTAAGGCTATCCTAATGGATCCCAATGAGAAACTATATGATGTTCCCAATATGGTTCCAGTGAACAAGACTCACCACCATCTTGTGAGGAAACTCATTTACCTCACTCATACTTGCCCCGACATTTTCCACGTGGTTGGTATTTTGAGTCAATTCATGTATGATCCTTATGAACACCATCTCAAAGTTGTCCATAGTATTCTTCACTATTTAAAACACATTGGACTCAATTTTGTTTTTTTCGCACCACACCACTTGTTCTATTGTTGTTTATACGAATGTTGATTGGGTTGAGTCTGTCCATGATCGGCGATCTACCTTGAAATATTGCTCATTTGTGGGGGAAAATTTTATCATGTGGAAAAACAAAATGCAGTCGATTGTGGCCAGGTGTTGTACTAAAGTCGAGTTTTGCTATATGTAGTTGGGTATCTGTGAAGCTCTCTAATTACGCATAATGTTATGAGAATTACGTATGTAGGCCTCTACTCTACAGTTGTTTTGTGATAAGAAAGCCGTCATTAGCATTGTTTATAATATGTTCCAGCGTGATCGCATCAAGCATGTAGAGATTGACCGGCACTTTATTAAGGAGAAGCTTAATTCAGATGTGATTTGTGTTCCATTTGTCTCATCCAGCGGTCAATTAGCAGATATCCTTACCAAGAATCTTCCTCAACCTTTATTAGAATTAATAACATATTTTCGCTGCAGTTATTATTAGCCCTTATTTCCTTTCGTTTTCATATTATATATTTTCGATGTAGTCTATTTCTAAATTTATGTCTTTCCTTTTATTTAGTTTTATAATGTGTATTTATAACTCTTCTCCTATCAATGAAAGTATTCTGCTCTATTCTCAAATTTTCTTCACATATATTTAATGGTTTGTTTATCACATTATATGAGTTCCTTTTCCAATTATGGTGAAGGGCACCCTTCATAATTATTGACTAAGATTTAGTGAAATTATTTGGGATAGGCTCCATGCTTATTGTCATTCTCCGGTCTTCCAAAATAATCTTGTCTTTTTTTGTTTCTCTTATCTTTATATGTGTGGGTTTTCTTGCAACTCTGAGATGATATGCTTGCCTTCTATCGCCATGAATCATCTAGCATGCAACAATATACTAAGTTAAAAGACAACCATTTTATGATCAAGCGACTATGAATGAAATTAGGATCAAAACTCCCCTGATAAAATATGGCGTTTGTCAATATGGATCATACCTAGAACCACATCAGTGGTAAAAATTGACCAAAAATGTGTTTTGAGGTGTGATCGCAATTGCGAAATTCATTTTAATGTTCTCAACTCATTCTCACTGATACAAATGCCCAAACTTGAATGCAAAATTTGAAGATGAAAAACGCTAAAAAAACTCTTTAAGTGACAAGAAAGAAATCTTCCACTTTAAGACTAGGGACTTCGCAGAAAGTTGCTCTAACAAATGCAAACGCTGGTAAAGGGGGAACTATACGACCATGGAATTTTCCTTTTTTTTTTATTTTTTCCAACTCCAGAGGTTAAATACAGTTTTCTACATTTTGGTTTGCCAAGATGCATTTTGTTAGGTCTATTTTGCTTCAATTAATTGAGATTTTCTTTTTTATTTTTTTGCCTAGGTTTGCTTCAATTAATTAAGAAATCCTGTGCTTTGTTGTCTTTTTTTGAAGTTTTTCAAAATAATCAAATGAAAGAGCTCAACAAAAGCCTTAACTTAGTTTCTAAGCAGTGTTTAGAAGGTTCACTGAACTTTGCATGCCCATGCTCTTTTTCAGGTTCAGATGCTTCTCTCGAGAAACTTGCTGATTCAATTTTGGCTAGCCGTTTGGCTTCTCAAGTTAAACAAGAGGTGCGTATGATATATATATGATATAGTTTACTAGTTCAATGTAATGATTTGTATTTTCTATATACTATCGAACTGCTAATTTTAAATTAAATTGATTCAACTAATCTAATCAATGATGAATTGTTCTCATAAATGCTAATTTGATATTCTATCACCAACCATTAAAGCGTGATGGTAAATAGTGACGTTATCATGATGAACAAAGCTTTTAAGCAATCCAATGAATAGAGATATGATATATAGAATATACATGTCAATGAAGTTTATAGTAATTGGCTTGTTGTAATGATGAATTTGAAAAAAAAAACTCTGGTCTTAATTGAAAATCATGTGTCAAATTCGAATATTTGGCAAAAAAATGCTTGGAGAATTAATTCAATATGTTGAAAGATATATTACAAGAATTAGTGAGATCCAAAGTAAGATTCTTCAATGTTTGATACAGTATGGCATCGATTTATCACCTTTTTCTTGGAAGCCATTATCATTGACTAGTTAAAGAGAAGAGTGCTTTAGGAATTAGAGCAAAACAAAAAATATATGACAAAATAGATATACAGATTTTATTTGGGTTGCGTAACATGAAGTTCAATAACAATAGGAGAGTGGTGTAGATAGATTTTCATTTGATTTTTGCCCCTTGCGGTTTAAAAATTTTTTTTTTTTTTTATCCACTAGAGGGTGGACTCTAAATATCTTTTTGTTCGCCAGTGAGAAGTTGACATGTTTCATTAAATTGCGGCGTATTCTCGATGATAAAATTAACATATGATTATGTAATCATCATTCAGGGGTTATTGAGGGCTGGAACATCAACCATTACTTCCTGTAGAACATCCAAGCCTTGCACAAGTAACGCAAACAGACCTGAACAGATGAGGGGGAATCTTCATCAAATTGTTTGAAAGATTAATATGAATATCTGGCGCAATTTCCTTCAATTAAAATTGAGGATTTTTCAAATCAAGATGAGCTCTAAAACACTAAGGGAATTTGTGCTAGATTATAACAATAGGAATAATATGATGGTATGTTTTCTACCCCCAATAACTAGAAGAAGGTTGGTCAATACATATCTTTAATGTAAACATGTAGTAACGTCCAATTGCATAGAAGCTTTGGCCTTAGTGGGCCTAGTAAAATTAGTTATTACAGTGTCCATCTGGTTTTCTAAAAACGGAAACAAAGGAGAATAATGTAGTTGAAGCCATAGGAACGAGATCCAAACTGGAGTGTTAGATGCTCTATAGAGCAATCAAAATGGGGAATGATGTTAACATACACATTGTGAGGCAATTTATATAATAAGAATGTTGTCAGAAGAGTCGGGTATTTTCTGCATCCAAAGAAGGATTGGGATGACTTAATGATTCAATGAGACCTACAGAATAGTAACATATCAATTGTAAATCAACCATAAATTTCTGAAGTGCTTTCATGTTAGGGTAATGCATAGAAAATTTTCCAGTACTTGAGAGGGTGGAAGGATTAGCAAGCACAAAAATTTTCTCATGAGAAAAGAGAAGAGTAAGCTTGTCCTCAAATGATGTAGGTTGTTTATGTTGAATAGTCTCTAAATTTTGATGGACGAAAAGTGAGGACTTTTAAGTGAGGGGGAGAAACTTCTCACTTAACAACTCTTGGATCATGATGATCTCAATGTGGTGGAGGTACAACCAACAATTGGATCTTGAATAACTATGTCCAACATTTGGAGCTTGAATAACTTATACAAAAGAACATGGAGGATGAGGGGGAAGAGGCACAACCAACTGAGGGGGAGGGAGAGGAAGAGGATAAACTTTACAAGCATCAAGAATCAGAAGAGAAAGGAGATGATCTCAATGTGGGATTAATCAAGGTTCTAGGAGAAATATTTGCATGAGTTGGGATTTGAAGAGGTTCTCATGAAATATGAAGTATATAAAATTATTTAGCATAAATCAAGAGATTGAGCACAACCACCACAATGAACATCAAGGAAAGAGCAAAAATCTACTGTTGCTAAGAAAGAAGAGGATGACGTGATGAAGGTAGCCTTAGAAGCTAGAGGGATTAATAACGGACTAGATGTTGACATCATGAGATGGTATTAGCATTAGAATCAGAATAACTAATATATGATCCCAAAATTCTTGGAAGGGAAACAAAGTGACACTAGAATCACGTGGGGAGACGAGCTGACTGCGTGAAATAATGCCTAAATGTTAATTGTTGGCTTAATTGAGAAGGCGGTTGACATTTGAGCAGCATGGAATGATCATAGTGTGGTGCAGCTGCAGGAGATAGAGGTTAGCTGAAACTGAACGATGACCTACTTGATTCCATTCTTTTTCGACTAAGGCATGTGTGAAGACCGATGCATAGCTTGGGTACGTGCGTGAACACAAGCACGAAGTTGCACGCAACTGGTGGGACCTACATGAAACCAGGCTTCACCTTTGCCTTTGTGGGTAGATAAATGAATGCTAAAGATAAGGATTTATGCTTAAGAATTGATTTCTTCAAATGGCTTGGAATGAATTTATATCTTGGTAATTCCAACAAAATGATATAAAANCTAATTGAGAAGGCGGTTGACATTTGAGCAGCATGGAATGATCATAGTGTGGTGCAGCTGCAGAAGATAGAGGTTAGCTGAAACTGAACGATGACCTACTTGATTCCATTCTTTTTCGACTAAGGCATGTGTGAAGACCGATGCATAGCTTGGGTATGTGCGTGAACAAAAGCACGAAGTTGCACGCAACTGGTGCGACCTACATGAAACCAGGCTTCACCTTTGCCTTCGTGGGTAGATAAATGAATGCTAAAGATAAGGATTTATTCTTAAGAATTGATTTCTTCAAATGGCTTGGAATGAATTTATATCTTGGTAATTCCAACAAAATGATATAAAATTCCACAATTTTGAAGAATGTTATAAACTGTAGAACCTGCAAGGCGTCTTACGAAATGCTTTAAGTTGAGATATCTTATTTTTGCATATATAATTTCATGGCCTGGCACGTCGGCTTGGAATATCAACGTGGGAATGGACGGTCGGATGGAGGAAAAACCTATATAAACAATATGGTTTATTAATCAAAATTCTAACTTGTAAAAGAATCATTCTATTACAGAATTTCAAGCTAAAATATTCGTTCAGATTTTAAACTTTTATAACTGAAAGAAAACTAAAAGTTGTATTGTAGTATCTATCTTCATGAGCTCCTCGGTGTCTGCACACTTACTCCTTATGATTAATCTAATACATAGCAGATTTTCTTAAAAAAGTGTTAATGCCTGAATATAGGAGATGAACTGCTCAGTTGATAAAATATTTTAAATTATAATTTTNACTCCTCGGTGTCTGCACACTTACTCCTTATGATTAATCTAATACATAGCAGATTTTTTTAAAAAAGTGTTAATGCCTGAATATAGGAGATGAACTGCTCAGTTGATAAAATATTTTAAATTATAATTTTTCATTTTAAAATATTTTGTAAAAACATAGTAAACGATGAAATAATTGTAAGCACTAAAAAATAAAACAACAAAGAAATTATTTTTCGCATTTCATTTATTCATTTCAATTATAATGTTCATCAATTGGAGTTACCGTCTAAACATATATTAAAAGTGTAAGTTATGTTTGGTCTTTTTCCAAAACAAACCAAAAGGTAGACAATTATTTTCATTTTGCGTGCACGAGTATATGACATCTCCTATTAGTACCAATTTGGGCTGACTTCATATATGTCGTATTTTATTTTTTTCTTTTATTTAACATTTGAAAATATGAAAATTGCATTTTAAAAAATACTAAAAATAGTAAAAACAATTGCATTTATTTTCATAAATAAATAAAGTAATTGTAAAATAAAAATATATTTACCCACCTGTTCAATTCAATATATTATTTTTTCTTCATATGAAAATTAGTCTCTTAGCTCACCTAGAAGAACATTTTTATCTTCTATCAATTTTATACGTCTGTTGTGTTGATTCTNATGAGGACCTCTCGTGAATTGTTCGAGCTCCCACGCACAGAAAGCCTCATGTGTATGTGTGAGAAGCAGCTCAACTTCCCTTTCTCCCTCGCATAGTGGATGCACTTCCTGCATGAGGCTTGTCGGCTAACCTCCCTTCTCGCTGCTCGCCAGTGGTCATCCAAATCGATCGTCACCCTATGTGAAGGAATTGACCCGGCTCGACTAACCTATCCTTCACTCATGCCTTCTCTCTATTCCTTCTCCTCGTTCCTTCTCCTGCACTCTTGTTCCCTCTATATTGATCTCTCGTGTGGTTTGTGCGGTTAGTTCAAATGAAACAAGAGGATAAATCCACGTTTTTTTTACTTTCTGTGTGTGGTGTGGGAAATGTTTGAATGACACCTGTTGTGTAGGTGTCGTATGTAAATAAATGAAAATTTTTTTTTATGTTATTTAAAATCTTTAAAAGTAAATTATTTAAATCTCCTCTTCTTATAGAATTTTCGTCCTCGAAATTTAAAGTATAAGAACATCTTTCATACCTCAATTGAAAATAGGTGGATATCTTTTTCATTTCTGATTTCTTCTCCCCTATAACGTCTCTTTCTACCCCACAATACACTGGCAAAAAGAAGCTCTATTTTTGAGTTGCCTCATATCATATTCCATAATTTTTATGTTCTCTTATAAAGGTCATATCAAGTTGAATGTCTATGAGTTATGTGACAAGCTTGCTAGCCTCATCAACAGTATACTTCCACATCAAAGATGTACGAAACACATTATTTCCCCTGTACATGTGTTGATAAGGTATAAGCCACTTTCTCAATCTTCTCCAAAAGCTTATATGAACCAATATACCTTGGACTCAAATTCCTAGACTTTTCAATTTGTTTAATACCTTTCATGGGACTGACTTTTAGAAAAATAAGTTGCCTCAATCTTCACTGGTCGGTACTTAGTATCATAATACTTTCTCTATCTATATTGAACATTTATTAGTCTATCACGAATCAACCTGATTTTGTTAGTAACTTTGTCAACCGACTTGGTGTCAATTATATTCAATTCACCAGTTTTTGCCCAACAAAGGTGTGTTTTGTATTTTCTTTCATTCAAGGGCCTCATAATGAGTCATATCAATAATAGTCTATCAGAGATATATGCATTTCTTAATTTCCATTGAAATCAAGCACACAAAGTCTAAACAAATCTTTAAGATTTATATTGTTTTTTTTTTGACTGGCCATCTTTTTGTGGATGAAACATTATATTGAACGTTACTTATGTATCGAAAGCCACTTGAACTTTATTCCATTTTTTTGATATCAATCTACTATCTTGATGTGAAATAATGGACTTTGGGACTACCTGCAGTCGCACAATTTCATCTAGATAAATTCTTGTCAACTTATCAACAAAATTCATCTGTCTGACAAGCAAGAAATATGAAAACTTGGTTAAATGATCAATAATCACCCAAATAGTATCATGATTTTGCTTTGATCTAGATAATACAATCACAAAACTCGTAGCAATGGCTTCTCATTTCCATTGTGATATAGGCAATAGTTCTAACAATTAAATTAGGCTTTTAATGCTCAATTTTAACCATCTGACAAGTTTGGACATTTTATCATGAACTCTACTACACTGTGCTTCAACCCTGGATATTAAAATAGCCCTTTAAGCTTTTGATACGTCTCATTGCTTTCTGGATGTATTGTGTATCTTGAATAATGTGTCTCATGCAAAATTTCTTTCCGTAAATGATGCACATGAGAAATATAAATTTTATTTTTGTATCTCGGATATATTTTTTCATCGGTCTCATATTTCTTCATTTGACCTGAATTCACCTAGTCTAATATTTTTGAAACTCTGCATCATATGGCAATGCAACTCTTATTTTATTCTTCAAGGTTGGCTAAATAAACATTTGATTTAATATTGCAAAACTCTCATCATTTGGTGCAATTAAAGATAAGCGCAAACGCTTCATATCTTTAATTAGTTTTTATGGGTGTGTAATTACTCAATTTGCATTGTTGCCTGTCTTTTCATTTAATGCAAATGTCACTACATTTTTTTTTCTTGGATGATAATTTATATCTATATCATGGTCTTTAATGAGATCAAGCTATTACTTTTGTCTTAAATTTAGTTTATTTCTATGTGAAAATATACTTCAAGACTTGGTGATCTGCAAACATTTCACGCCTGATTCCATATAAATAATGCCTCAATATTTTCAAAGCAAATAAAAATGTTAGCTCAATGTTGTGTCGAATAATTCTGCTCATGACTCTTCAATTGTCTAAAGGCATAAGCATTAGCTTTTTGTGTTGCATGAACACACACCCAAGTCCTCCTAAAGATTTCTATAAATCTGGAAGCTTTTTGTCTCTAAAGGGATCATCAATACTAGATGTATCATCAAGCACATCTCAATTTCCGAAAAGTTTCCCCACAACATTCTTTCCACTCAAATTTCATTGTCTTCTTAGTTAATCTGCATAAATGTATTGTGATCTGAGAGAACCCTCAACAAATCTCTTATAATAGCCCGTCAAACCTATGAAACTTTGGTTTTTTGTAAGTGGTTGGTTGCACCAATCAGTTATCCCTTTAACCTTGTTCTGGGCACCGAGATACTTGCATTGCCAATGACATGTCCCAAAAATACTATGCTTAACCAAGATTCACACTTTTATAACTTGACATATAATTGGTTATCCTTTAGTTCTTGTATAATTATGCGAAGATGATCTATGTAATGATTTTTATCTCTGGAAAGGATTAAAATGTCATCGATAAACACAACTAGGAATCTTTTCATAAATAATTTAAAAATTTTATTCAAAAGGCATCACCATAAATTTATAATGCTCATATCGGGTACTGAATGTTGTCTTAGTTATGTCATCTTCTTTATTTTTAAGTTAATAACATGATCGCAGATGAATCTTTGAAAGCACAGAGACCTCTTCCAATTAATCAAAAAGCTCATCAATCCTTGACAACTGGTACTTATTTTTTTTTTGAGTTTATTTAATTCTCAATAATCAATGCTTAATCTTAAGTTTCAATCTTTCTTCTTAAACAACTAGAGCTCCCAAATTGGACGTACATATCTTGATAAATCTCTTTCTCCAACAAGTTCTGCAACTAACTCTTTAATTCTTACAGTTCTTTGATTTTCATCCTATAGGGTATATTTGCTACTGGTTTTGCACCTTGTATCAAATCAGTTATGAACAAATCAATGGGGAAATCTCTCTCCTTTTTTCAGCAAATTTGATAAATTGTCTAAGAGGACTTTTGCAAACTCTTTTACTACTGGTATATCCTATAATTTTTTTTTAACTCTTTCATAATATAATTGACTAGAGCTAAAAAAATTTTGATAATTTTTTGCTAATAGTTTGAAGGCCTTTAAATTGTATATCATTAGGATTTCTCTATCTTCCACAAATTTGATTTCTTTTTTTACAGGGATTTTGAAATTAACCAACTTTTTAGGGTAATATATAGCTGCAAAGTGATTGGATAGCTAATTCATCCTTAGGATCACTTCAAATTCATTTAGTGGTAACACTACCAAATTCTCCTTTAAGCTTCTATAACAGATTGTTAGATTTACACAACTTCTATCAACCTTTATGCGAGACCCATTAGACAGAATGACTGATAAGACATCAGGCATCCTGAATGAGTCAACTCATTCTGATCTGACAAACTCTTAATAAATAAATAAATGTGATACTCTAGTATTAATAAAATTCTGACTAATTTATTTTGGATATCTATCAAACCTATAATGAAAAGAATATAATTGTTTAAAATAAATAAAGATTGGCAAAATTAAATAAAGTGAAAGAAATACATGTAATGAATCAGACAAATAATTTGTTTCTTGCTAAGTCAGTGCATGTACTCGAGGTTGTACACGTTGGGTACACCTTGGTTGGTCTGACGCAGAGCCGAAGTTGTTCCTGATGACTCAATTGGCTTTTGTCTGGCAAAAGTTCTATTTGGAGGTGGAACACGAGCTCTAGTATCAACCGGGAGTCGTTGGCCCGGGTAAGGTAGGATCTCACAATATATCTTGGTTGATGGCACCAAAAATAATTGTTGGTGCCAAATAGACATTCTCGTTTGTGTACCTTCACACACTTGGCACAAATGGCTACACTATTATTGCCAGTGTCACTGCCACTGCTACTGGATTTAAGCTTTTTCAAGCTAATATGTCTAAATTGAACCAATTGGGTAGCTTGCTCAGATCTAGACCTCTCATCTCCCTTCTTTTTTAAAAAATATGCATGTCTTCGCGTAGCCAGTAAGTTTATCTCTACCCTCGTATTCTCCACCGGGACCGAATAATCTTCAATGCCCAAAGGAATTAAAGGTTGTCTGATGNCTTGGAAGCCATTATCATTGACTAGTTAAAGAGAAGAGTGCTTTAGGAATTAGAGCAAAACAAAATATATATGACAAAATAGATATACAGATTTTATTTGGGTTGCGTAACATGAAGTTCAATAACAATAGGAGAGTGGTGTAGATAGATTTTCATTTGATTTTTGCCCCTTGCGGTTTAAAAAATTGATTTTTTTTTTTTTATCCACTAGAGGGTGGACTCTAAATATCTTTTTGTTCGCCAGTGAGAAGTTGACATGTTTCATTAAATTGCGGCGTATTCTCGATGATAAAATTAACATATGATTATGTAATCATCATTCAGGGGTTATTGAGGGCTGGAACATCAACCATTACTTCCTGTAGAACATCCAAGCCTTGCACAAGTAACGCAAACAGACCTGAACAGATGAGGGGGAATCTTCATCAAATTGTTTGAAAGATTAATATGAATATCTGGCGCAATTTCCTTCAATTAAAATTGAGGATTTTTTAAATCAAGATGAGCTCTAAAACACTAAGGGAATTTGTGCTAGATTATAACAATAGGAATAATATGATGGTATGTTTTCTACCCCCAATAACTAGAAGAAGGTTGGTCAATACATATCTTTAATGTAAACATGTAGTAACGTCCAATTGCATAGAAGCTTTGGCCTTAGTGGGCCTAGTAAAATTAGTTATTACAGTGTCCATCTGGTTTTCTAAAAACGGAAACAAAGGAGAATAATGTAGTTGAAGCCATAGGAACGAGATCCAAACTGGAGTGTTAGATGCTCTATAGAGCAATCAAAATGGGGAATGATGTTAACA
>JXCR01109396.1:0-10200 GCA_002079205.1 Phalaenopsis hybrid cultivar
ACACACACACACACACACACACACACACACACACACACACACACACACACACTCTGTACAGCTTCTATATAGATTCTTACAATAACATTTCCTTCTTCCCTTGAGAGCTTCATCATTAAATAAGGTCTTATTATTCTATTTTTAATACACCAACTTGCGCGCGCACACACATGTTTTGGAAAAAGCATGATGAAATAGAATAAGGAGATCTATGATATAAATTTATAAAGAGATATTTATGATTGCAATAATCATATAAAAATTTAACATACGAGTCATATAATGAAGTTACTTGCTAGTAATGTAATATTGGGATAAGAAAAATTATGATAGTGTAGAAGAATTAATTTGGTTTTATGCTAGATATCTATTTATTTTATTACGGTAATTAATAAGAAAACTACGAAGAGAAAATAAGAGATCTTAATATTAGTTTTATTTATCTTAAGAATGTATATGATTAAGTTACAGCATAATTTATTTGGCGCTCATCAAGGGAAAGAGATGTGGCATACGAATTTTGAATTTATTAGAAAATGTATTATTAAATGTTGACTAGTATTAGCAAGTTTTGGAGTGATCAACCAGTTTTCAATCACAATAAGGTTACATCAAAGATCAATATTAAGTCCATTTTTTCTTTGATATGGATATGCTTATATAGGATGCATAAAATGAGAGATCTTGGGCCATGCTTTTCACAAATGATCTAAGTAATAATTTTGTTGAAATAAGTGAAATTTTGGATAATGAAGAAAATCATTAGAATGAAAAAGGCTTAGGATAACTAGAATAAATATTAACTAATTGATTTGCAATTTCAATTTGTGTAATAATAATTTTTGGCTAATATTACTAGAATGCAAAGTGATTGGTTTTAGTATCTCTGGTCTATCACATAGAACAGTGGGATAAATATGATGATAAGACTCATGGAGTTTGGATGATTTAAATAGAAAATTTTATCAAGATTATTATGTGATATTAAATGTAAATCAAAGAAACTTATTATTAGGGCAATTATATTGAATGATTTTGAACTTTGAGTATCAAAGATGTCATGATACTAAGTTAATTGCATCATAAATGAGAATGTTAAGATGCTTGATTAAACTAGGATGGTTATATTTGGAAGTGATTATATTTGAGAAATTGTGTATAATTTTTTTGGAAATTGTGATATGAAAAAATGATTTAGGTTGTTTGGGCATGCAGAAGAAAGAGAAAAAAAACTTTCTATTGGTGTAAAAACATTAATGTTCAAGGATTAGGAAAAAAAGGATTAAAGCAAAGGCAGCATTGATTGGACTAGTACAAAATGGTTTGTGGGAATTATTTTAACACATCATTTACCACTTAGCAAGAACAGATGGAGGTCAGGGATTTATAAATCCGTCCCAAGTAGTTGTGTTGGGCCTAATAATGACGATTGTGATTGCTGATGATTTTTTTATTTTTATTTTGGTACATAGCCATGTTCTTTCACGTTTATGGAATTTTGTTTCCTGGTGAAAATTCATTTCTGTGTCTTGCTACTGTGTTTAATGCATTTTTCCCCTAAAGAATACCTTTTGAAATCACTATGTAGGAAGACCGGCTCCTCGGCCAGCTCCACGACCTGCTCCTGTGAGGAATCCCCCTCAACCAGGTATTTCTTTGTTTTTTTTTCTTATAATTCTTCAGTGATACAAATTTTCTGGTTCAGGTTTCTTTAATCAACTTAGCTACAAGTCTAATCAATAAAAAAACAAGTTTCTATGACTGTTCATTAATGTAAATTACATTAATCTCTATGACAATCTCTATGAGAGTACAAAGCTCTTGCTTTTGAAAGATATAGAAGTGCATCTAAGTGCAAGAAAAAAAATGCAATATTATATTTAATTTTCTAGATTAAAATATTCTAAATTTAGAATAGGATGTTAATGGAGAATGATAAAGTTAGGCGCTGGAGAGAGACGTGGTCAACTTAATTTGACGGAGAGTTCTATATTTGAGTATTTTAAAGTTTTTAAAGATGTATATTTTGATACGTGGACTTTTAAGCTTTGGATATATGAATAGCAAAGTTTGACATGTTAAGTATTGTAATTTAAATATGAACTATTTTTTATTAGTGTAGACTATAGATTGATATTCGCTGTGTTATAATCGACTTAAATTTTTAAAAAAAAATTGATAGTCAACTAAGAATTTGGCTCTGAGTAAAATAATGACCTAATTAATAGAAATTATGCATAATGTTTTGATATT
The DNA here is from genome assembly GCA_002079205.1 of Phalaenopsis hybrid cultivar. NCBI lineage: Eukaryota > Viridiplantae > Streptophyta > Magnoliopsida > Asparagales > Orchidaceae > Phalaenopsis > Phalaenopsis hybrid cultivar. The sequence continues at coordinate 2,254 of JXCR01109396.1, forward strand.
AACTAGTAGGATTATTATTATTAAATTCTTGTGAATGTATCAAAACAATCATATTCACGTTGGACTATGAAATGATACTTAAAAGTGTTAGTATATGTAATAATAAACTTTTTGCAGAGTACTAAAATTGATTTAAGAATTACAATACTGGTTATGATTATTGATAATCACATGAAAAAGCAATTTAAAGTTTCCTAGGAATCACATTAAAGAAATGTTGATGATGATTTAGGTTTTTAATAAAAGTGATAACCTGATCGAAGAAATTGTAAGCTTATATTACTTGAAAGATGAAATGTTCAGTATCATTAACAATGTATGGATTACTAAAAATTATCACTTGCATGTATTTAATAATATAGCCTTAACATGAAATAGGGCAATTTATTTAATACCTAAAATGTAGGGATGCTTTTAGATAAGTATATGCTGTGTTAGAATTGTACCAAGTAAGAAAAATAAAATTCAATAAGGTTATGAATGAAACATTGCTTACTATTCAGCTAATGATATAAAAATTTTAAATTTTAAATATAACAATTTTCCATGTATTAATTTTTACGTTCTATTTTGAAAGTTGTTCAACCTTTTTTTTTTTAATTCACATTCACTGAAGAACATAGAGCCTCTAAACTCAATTCATTAAACTTTACATCTGTCCAAGCGCACATTCACTTCCACTAGAAAATAAAAGCAACAAAAGCATTCAACCTTTTGCTATTCATTCAAATGTCACATCTGCAGTAACCGGAAAGCAAAAATTAAAGATTTTAAGGAGGATATTCAACTCATTTTAGGTGTTGAAAATTGTTGTGAAAATATTGGTATGGCAAGTCTTTTCCATGCGTAGTTCAATGCCGTGCCAGTTGATTGACGAGCGTTGGTGTAATGGAATGGATAGTTGAGGGGGCCTTATGGGAGGTGCAATGAAGTACTTCCAAATTTTCAAATGAAATGAATTCATAAAATAGTAACTCTCATTTTTCAGATGATTTAAAATGCCTTCAATTCTATTATGCTGTATGAAAATTTATTTCTACATAATTCAATGTCCTTGAGGTAATGTAATTTGTGCCACATATCAATTTCTATATATTCCTTTTTGGCAATTGTTTTGAATAAGGTTTGATACTTGTTGAATGATTAAGCTCGATTTGGTTACGGAAAAAAAAAGAAAAGAAAAAGATTCATTAAAGAAAGATATAGCTGATGCTGTTATTAAAGGGTAAAAATGGGAACTAATTTTTTTTTTTTTTTGGTTTTTTTACTTCAAAGAGAAATTGAAAATCAAGAAATTTCATAATGTTGCTTTAGTTTTAATTATGGACATATCAAGATATAAATGTTCAATATGTAAGTTTGCGAAGATGAGCTGTATGGAGAGATAGGTTTAAACCGAATCATGAATATAAAAAGGTTTCATGTTGATTAGGGAAAGCCTAATTGCAAAGCCATTGCTTAAGGCAGCTTGAAGGATGAAGAAATGGGCGATTCCGAAACTCCAGGAGGCCATTGGCAATTGGTTGTGGAAGTATGAAATGTTTCGGAGTAGCCCATAGCTTCTATGATAAAATTTTTGGTGGTAAACGTAGCTTACAGGGCAGAATTTGTATTCGTAAATAATTTATTGACTGTAATTGTTAGTAATAACTTCATTGATGTCCTGAGTTTTTTTTTTTCACAGTACAAGATGCTTCCTTCAACCTTTCACTCTGCTTATTTCTGACTTGGTTTCCTCTTTGATGATCCAATCTCTTACTTTTTCTGCAGCTGTAAATCATGCTCCTCCTCCAGCTCCGCTCCATGGTGGTGGATCTATGCTTGGAGGGATTGGCTCTACTATAGCTCAAGGTAGGGCCAGACATAAATAAGAATTTTATATGATACTGGTTGATGTAATGCTATGCTATCTTATTTATAGCTTTACCTTCTTTATCTTAACTCTTAAAATTTTCAAAGGCATGGCTTTTGGCACGGGGAGTGCTGTTGCTCATCGGGCCGTAGATTCTGTTTTTGGTCCTCGAACTATTCAGCATGAAACTGTAGCTTCTCAAGTTCCTGAAGCTGCTTCCATTCCAGTGGGAAATGCTGGTGGTGTTGATGCATGCAGTGTTCATTCAAAGGCCTTCCAGGATGTAAGCTTCCATTTTTCTGCTTTCTGATTTTAACTAATTTGACAATTATTATGGGGTCCTTTGGGATCACTTTTATTTTTAATTTCTATTTTTTATTTTTTGTTTTGTTTTGTTTATATTTTGATTTGAATAAAATATATTTGGCTATTTGATTGAAATATAGCTGTTTTTAAAAACAAAATATAAACAAAAAAAAAAAAGGTCCTAAACAAGCCCTAACGTTGTGCAGGGCGGAAGTTACTCTACTGTTGTTATTTGTTATTTTAGAGTTAAGAATATAAAGTCTATTCATACTAGGCAGTGCTAACTACTCGCTAACTATTATAGTTACAGTATAACATGGCCTTCTAGGATGTAAGATCCGGTACTTTTTCTGTGTTCTGATGTGCTTCCAATGACTAGTTTGAGGATTTCAAACAAAATAGAGAGCTGAAGATATTCTATTTGCTCTGTTTTTTATTTTAATTTGAATCTGGTATTTGAACTCTCACACTCAACGCGGGTGATAGACAGTTGGTACCAATTATTGTGACAAAATAACTGTTCAGAAGAATACATTTGCTTTAACAAATCTTTCTTAGTTTGCTAATTTCACTTTTTACTTATGCAATTTGTGTCTTTTATTTCCAAATTAATTCAAAGTTTTTTTTAGGTTTTTTGATTTACAAGTAAGGACATCCAGGCATGTAATATACATCAATTTTTTTAATAAAATTCCCCCTATCTCTCTAATTTTTATTTGATTTGGATACTAGTTAGTTTGATGCAAGTATTAGATGCTAACTTTTCTTGAATCTAACATACTCTTATGACATGGAGTGAGGGACGCTTATTTGGTAAATCTTTTTTCTTGTTATTTTGTTGTCACATATTTTTTTGATTGGTTGTAAGCGAATGATTTTAATAAAATCTATTAAATTATTGATTTTTTTTATTTTTGTTTGTGTTTTCAATTGATGTATAGTTTTATTGATCTTAGTTTTCTCTGCTTAAGTTTTATTTGACTGTAATTAAATTACTGTGAATTTTATGTATTTTTCTTGTTGCATAAAAATAGTGAATGGTTTAAATTATTTGTTTGTTTATTGTGAACTCTAAATTTTTAAAGTGCTCTAATTTCATGCATAGCATCATCTAGTTGTAATAGGAAGTTAAAATCTAAGACATCCTACATTTGCTTGGTATTAGAGCGAAGTTGCACCATGTCAACATGAAATATGATGTGTCAATTACAAAAACAATAAAAGATGCAATTAAAATGGAATCTAATAAATTATGATTTAGTACAATTGCAACGTGATCATCATGGGTGCTTTTTTTTTTTTTTACACAGATTTTCAGATTATATTGATACTTTAATAGGTTTATGACAATGCATGTATTCTTAGATGTGCCATCTCAAAATTAGTGGGACATTCTTAATCAAATGGGTAAAATGTTGATGTTGAATTTATATGGAGTGATTTGAAACCAAAACTAAAGGTATAATATTTGTGACTCGTTGAGTATAAAAATTATAAAGAAAGTGATTACAGCATGTTTGAATGTTATTATGCTCGGTTTAAAGTTTTTTTTTTCCGCCAAATATTACTCTTATGTAGACTATTATTTTATCATTTGCTTTTTTCATTAAAAGTTTCAAGCAGTAAATCAGAAATAAATTAGGCTAGAACTCTCCACAGCCATTAGTGGGAGCTTTAGTATCGAACTTTTAGAGATTTTTTATTACACCCAAGGTCAATTGAAGAATTATAAATGGTCTTTTTTTGTTGAAAAAATTGTTCAGGGGTACTCCTTTTTAGGTTTTAAACCTGAAGGGCGTAATTCAAGTTTCGAATCAAAATTGGGCATGAGATTATATCTGAATTTTAACTTGAAATAGGTGTTGATTATATTCGTTAATTTGAACTAGAACTTCTAACATAAACTGATTCAATTTTGAATTTGGACTTCAACTTCTAGTTGAAATTGAATCTTTCATGCCTATTATATTTGATGAGTCAATTGAGAAAACTGATGAATTGATTTCTTTGATATTTTGTGTTAAATTTTTCGTTGTTATGGTGATTAATTGGATTTTATGTTTGGTTTTAAGTTTTTGGCGTCATAAATTTATCGGAAGAATCTTATGAAAAAATTTATTTTGTGCCAATATTTCAAAAAATTTATTAAAAAATATGCCTCCATAAAATAAGAAATTTAAAACTTATTATATCCGATTAAATCTTAACATGAATAGAGATTAGTCCTTTAGCCACCTGATTTTTGTAGTTTGCTCACATCATATCATATATTTGAGGTTGAGTTCTTTTATAATTTTATTCATTCATTTCATCTTTATGTTTTTTTTTTAATTTTAGATTATCTATTATGACACGTCAATATATAAGCATTTTCAATTCAATCTAAATGTAGTTATTCGCAGGGAGTTGGTTGTTAATTATGATAGTTATAGGTATCAGTTGTTATTCGAATAAAAATAAGAGAAATTTAATCTAGCTGATAAGGAAATTTTACTGCTAGATAGAAAGTTTCTTACAAGAACTTGAATGCTAGGGACTAATATCTAAAAGATAACTTGTTGGGGAATTTACATACATACCACCTAATTCTCATCTATTTACATATCTATCACTCAAACTTAAGTTTTTACATTTATATCTCCTAAATCTTTCATGTCACATAAAAAATACCAAATACCACCGCTTCAAAATGCACCTTTTCATAAAGATGGTATTATCTATGTAAAAATTGAAGCTTAGCTGTTTGATGTGTAAATACATATGAATTGAGCAGCATGCATGTAAATCTTCCTAATTTTTAAGTAAACCAATTTTCAAAACTTAGGAATGATTTATTCCCCACTCTACTCCCATATTTTATTTAATTATTTAATTTGCGGATATGCAGTGCATCAATAACTATGGGAGCGACATCAGCAAGTGCCAGTTCTATTTAGACATGTTGACTGAATGCCGTCGATCTTCTGCTTCGGGACTACTGAATGCATGAGGTTCACCAAATTCTTATTGCCATTCTGCTTCTGAAACCCATGAGGTCTAGTACCAGTACTCATCCTTATTATGCTTATTAAATCTGCTCTGTTATCCGAGATACTCAAAAAAACTATTTACTTCCCAAAGTTTTAAGTCTGGTGCCTCTGTGGAACCCCTTTGCACAACTGCTGCTGCCCAATTTCAGCATATTTGCTTAAATAATGTGTTTTGTTTGTACCTCAATGTTTGGTAAATCTTCCCATACGCATCTTATCATACATTTTTAATTGGTTGATTCATTTGGATTCAAGCTTAAGATGGTAAAAATTGCTCATAATCATGTAGAGCCCATAGGTATGATTATAAAACTTTGAGCGATCATCTTCTTATTATATGTCAAGATTTATTTTTTTTGCTGGCCCTGCGATTTTAATGGGCTGTGGGGATTCTGAGTGATCCGGCAATTTATGGTCATAGGCTGATGACAAGTGCTGATTTATATGGGAAAATCTTTTTTTTAAAAAAAAACGATGTTAGAACTTACAAAATGCTTTTATTGTTCTGATTGCCAAAAAAAATTTTTTACTGCAAAAAGTTATTTCGGTTGACTAGGGCTGTTAATTTGGCTCTTTGTTCGTGAACAGCTCGTGTTCAGCTCGTTAAGCAGTTCGTGTTCGGCTCGTTCGTTAAGCCTAACGAGCCGAACACGAACAAAATTTTAAGCTCGAAATGTAAACGAGCCGAACANAACACGAACATATTTTTAAGCTCGAAAACAACAGTTTGTTCGCTCGTGTTCGGCTCGAAAATTATATATATATATATATATATATAACTTTTTATATAACAATATATTACATATATTATTTATATAATAATATATTGTATATATTTATGTCTATGTTTAAGTTATAACACCTTATGTGATAATGTGGTTAGTGTCTTCTTTTGTATATGTTTGATCCATGTTCGAATCCCACACTTTACTTCTATTTTTCTCAATTTTAGTTTAATGAGCCAATTTCGAGCCGAATACGAACCAAACACGAACACAAATAGTTAAATCGAGTCGAATACGAACACACTGTTCATGAGTCAATTTCGAACACGAGCTATTTCGAACGAACAGAACACTAGTCAAGCTTGAGCTCGCTCAAGCTCGGCTTGTTTAGAGACCTACAGTTGACAGATTGAATTAACAGTCTTGAAGACGTAATTTCTTTGTTCAAATTATGTTATATTTGCATATTTAAGATAAGCAAATTATTTGTTGAACCGAGAAATTTGGATATTAAAAAATAATTATATATATATAATGTCAAAATGGAATTTACGGAAATGAAAGTCGTCTAATTTATTTATTTAAAGTCTAAATTCTATATTTCTTGAACCATCACATAAAAAGTTAAATAATGTATTGCGGACCAAGACACTTGATTCGTTTTCCTTGGTACTGATTTTGGGTCTGCTGAAGGAATTTATTTCCCAAAAAAAAAAATAATAAATCATCAGTTGCTGCTCTTCTTAGTTCTCTCAACAAACCTTATGGGCAATTAGATCAATAAATATGTGTTTTTTATTTTTTTTCTCTTCGTTTGAGATGAGCTTAAGAACCTGATTTCAAGTCAAGTTGTGGTTGGTTCAAAATCATCTCGAATAGATTTATTGTTGCTCCTTTTTTTTCAAATTTGAGACTAGCTGGCTTGATAATTGAATCAAGTTCGATCTGGCTAGTAATCAAAATTAGTTGGCCCAAATTGAGTTACTTGGATTCATTTCAGCTTGAAATCGGCTAGATTCAACTCAAAATCGAAACTAACTTGCTCCGAATGAGTTATTTGTATCCATCCTCGCATGAAAATGACTCAAAATTTGCTCGTGATTTGTTATATTCAATTGCACTTAATATTGCATATATAATTTTTAAAAATAAAAATACTAGAAGCCAGTCTCGAGTCACTTAATGTACGACTCAAAATTGGCTTGAAAAAGAATCGGTCTGAAGTTTCAGCTCTCACCTCAGCTCATTTATTTTGATCCTAGCAGAAATTCAAAGATTTACTAGCCAATAACGACTGAGCTAAATTCACAGCTGTGTTTGAGACACAAAGAAACCAATTCAGTCTTATTTTGCTTTGCTTCAAAATTTTTTTGGGTGATTGTATGATTGTATCGTATCAAATTGAAGGCCATTTACATACATGCCACTCAATTCTTATATATTTACAAATTTAGTACATTAACTATGCTTCTTATATTTATGCCTCCCAAATCTTTCATTCCACATCAAAAACATCACTATTTTATTAGATAAGTTACATACAATTTTTCATGCTCATAAGTAAGGTGGTTTATAATTAAAAATTAAAGTTTACTGTTAGCTAAGTAAATGCAAAAGAATTGAGTGGTATGCATGTAAATCTTCCAAAGTTGAACCATGCGACTCCCTGATTTGGCTCGTTGAGCTCTTGTCAATTTGTGAAGAATAATAAAATATTTAGGTTTTATTAGCAAAGGGCCAATTGATTATATATGCGACGCCAATTATATTATTATGGGTGTACGGCTATCTAGATATATGGATTGGCTTGGATGGCTGGTCTTCTATTTTAATATATATATATATANATATAGGAGTCTCCGAAAACTTCTTATCTACCAAAAAATTCGAGTATCACTTCTTTAAAGCTAGCTGTGTCATAGGACATTCAAATTTTCGACCTGAGAGGTCTTATATTGTAGATAACAACTAACAGACTGTGATACGCAACACACACGTACACACGCACACATATGTCTATATATATATATATATA
>JXCR01109421.1:0-10338 GCA_002079205.1 Phalaenopsis hybrid cultivar
GTTAAGGAATTTGCACACCTCTAACAACAAAGAAAACACATGGTACAATGATAGCAAATTTAGTTTTGCAACCAATTGCCAATAATGAAATATACCTCTAAATAATTTTTCCTTATATGTAATCTTCCGGCTGTCAATATAAGTGTCAATAGCTTGCAATTTAATAGAGCAGTTTCTTCAAAATCTGCTGCAAACTTTTTTGAGAGTAATATCAACAAGAACCTTATGAAATTTACCGAACCATGAGTATATGGCCTAATTGAGTTTGAAGCAACATGCCATGCAATTGCTTTACAGGATAATAACAATATGCTAGTTTGTAATGATGTATCATCAAATAAAAAACAATTTTCGGGTATTTAAGATGAAGTTACACTATCGGATTTGCAAAAATAAAATCTCAGTACTAATTTTCTTTTATCGAGATGGGAAAAAGATAAATAGGTCTAACAAAAGTCAGTAAGAAACTGACTGAAAAGATTTCTATAAAAAATCATATGATTAAAATTATAATCATTATTTAAACATTAATTAATATTCTTATTAATTTTTTTTTACTAGAGAAAAGAAAGATGATTTAAGATCAAAGATGAAGAAGAAGATTAAAAAGAACATTGACACAAAAAGAGATAAAAGAGAAATTAATTCATTATGATGGTGATTATAATAAAAACTCTTTGAGATTGAGTGTCCACTGAATATAATGTCCCATAATGAAATATTAGTTCTCCATAGCTTGCACATCACTCAACAGCCAAGGATTAACCAACCATCTGGCGATCTAGGGCAAGACGTACGCCTTTATTAATACTGATTCTAGTCAGCAGGTTGCCTATAAAAGCTCCCATATTTTCCTTCGAGGAGGTGCTTCTTCTATATCTTGTTGAGACATGAACTCTTGTATAAAAAAAAAAGTATCATCCATCCTTTCTTCCCATTTTGCTTCTTCACTTTTTAAACGAATTCTATCACCAGAGCAAGATGAATCTTGCCTATGTTGTGCATTTTCCTTTCATATTAAACCTTTCATGATGGACATAAGCTAAAAAACTGAACCACAAAAAATTAATCTGTGCTTGCTTTACCATCTTCTACTCTTCATAGGGACACCTTCACTAGCGTCACCACCTCCTGAAGTTGCTTGGGCCTCACCATTAAACTGTGGAGCCCAATTATTTTTCTGACGAATACATAATTTATGCAACCTTGGAACAGATCGCCCTTCAAGATAAGGTTATCTAGGGGTGGAGCTATTTCATTAAAATTGATTTAATAATTTCAATGTATTATTTTAATATCCATTTTTTTCTTTATAAAGAAATAAGAGGGTCACCAAGTAATATTTAAAATATATTAGGGCTATCTAAATCTTCATAATCATAATCAAAATGAAATTTGAAGTGTCGCAGTAGAACATAGTCATCAATTGGGTGAACCAATATAAAATTCATGATGTATTTTCACATTTATCTTCTTTTTCATCTTTATTCTTTTTCGCTCCCAGTAGTTCGACAAGGTCTCATCTAATACCAAACACTCATCTCCAACAAATTGCAGCTCTTTCATCCCCCCAAGATGAGAGATATCTTGGGTCAAAAGCTCACCACCTTTTGCACCACGTGGCACCATCCCAAGACATTTGTTTTTACCAATCAAAACGTGACGAGATAAATGTATCAGCAAGAAGCCATGAACTAGAACACATGAGTTGGCTTGAGCTTTGAATTGGAATGCAATTAACTCAAAGGAAAGTCTTAGAGGTTAAAATTTGATTTGACTCACTCTAATATTTGGTTGATCTACTTAAAGCATGTGGTTCTAATATTGGCTAAAACAATAAGGGCTTTCATATTAGGGAAGGTTTAAAGATGGAATTGGATGCTTATTAGCCTAGCTTGTTGATTAATCGGAAGATTATTTTATTTTGCATCTTTGTACTTAATAAAAATGAACTAGATAGAGTTTTTGTATTTGCTACAAACTCAACCTTGGGATTTTGGAAGCCAAAGCTTGTGTTTACTTCTTTGTAAGAAAATTCCTACAATAATTAAGATTTGTTGATTAGTATGGTGACTAGATAAAATATACAAACTTTAACATGATATTTAATTTTTGAAGGCTTGATTGTCTCAAGAATTTCAGATTAAACAAGGCTTTGCTTAATCTTTGATTTTTTTGGGCATTTAAATACCACTTCAGTCCTATGTAACTTTACTTTTTTACATTTATACCACCAAAATCTTTCATATTACATAAAAAATGTCATCATTTTAACTTTTAAAAAGTGAAATATACCTTTTCATGCATGGGTATGGTGACATGGGGCTGTTTGGGATCCCTTTTGATTATTTTGTTTTGGGCAACCTAATTTTTAATGATTTGCAATTCATCCCACATTGATCATAGCTTATTGGGTTGAATCTTGGTTCCGGTACCTGAAATGTTGAAAGAGATACAAGTTGCTAATCGATTGTTCCTCTTGTTTGTATATTTTTGTTTGAAATATAAGGAATCCTCTTCTTGATATCAATAAATCCTTTCTTTCTTTGGTTTGTGACTCGAGGCTAAGAAGTAAAATGACACGATGAAATTTATAAACTTTAAAACGATATTCATATTTTGATGACTTGATCATTACAGAAATTTCAGACTAAACAAGGCTTTGCTTAATCTTCGATTTTTTTGGGGCACATAAATACCACTTAATTCCTATGTAACTTTACTTTTTTACATTTATGCCACCAAAATCTTTAATATTACATCAAAAATATCATCATTTTAACTTTTAAAAAGTGAAATACACCTTTTCATGCATAGGCAAGGTGACATAGGGTTGTTTGGGATCGCTTTTGATTTATTTATTTATTTTATTTTATTTTGCTTATGTTTTGATTTAGAATAAAACATGTTTGGCCTGGTATAACATGTTTAATAGTTTTTAAAAACACTCAAAACAACCTTTAGATATTTTGAAGGTTTTTAAAAACAAGCTAATTTGTTTTTAAGAAAAAAAAATAAGAACATAAAAAAAGCAATGTTTGGATGCTACGTATGCAATTATCCTTAAGAAAGGGTTGGTTACATACATAGCACCTAAAACATTGCTATTTACAAATCTATAACCCTCTTTAATCCATTTTTCAAATTCTCACTTTAATATCAAAATTCGTGATAAAACCTGTTTTTCATTTTTTATCAAATTCTCAATAGTTTGATTGTGTTATGCGTAAATACATCGATTCGTTAGTTCAAAAATATTACCTGGGTGCTAGATTTTGTAAATAGCAATATTTCATAAGCCCTTTAGCCTTTAATATGTAAATACATAAGAATTGAGATTTTTTTTTTCTTTTTTGAATTTTGGAAATGTGTTTAGTGAGTGATTCACTAACTCGACCATTTGTTTGAGATTTCCATGTTGGGAATGCCTAATAATTATACTAACTACCTTGATTCCTAAGGCACCTAGAGGTGGGTTTTCCAACCTCATCCCATAAGTGAGAGGCCCAAAATTTATTTCTAATTGAGTTGCTTTTATTGGCGAATGTCTATTGATTTGAATTTGAACATATTAAATTTTCAATTTCTTGTTTTAAGACCTACTTATATCTTGATGAAGCACAAATAGTTAGAGCTTACTATTCTAACTTTAGAAGGACCAAGATTGTTGAATGCAATTCCAATTTGGGGGATGCTTATAGATTTAAGGTCTATTTTGCAAAATTTATTTCTATTTCTAATTTTTTGTTTTAAAAATTTGAACAAAAAATGTTTGGATGGTGTTTTAATTTTTAACAAATTAACTTGTAATTGAAAACCACAAAACAATAAGCATTTTCATGAACCTTCAAACAAGAACTCCCAGCTACCATATCTTGCAGCCATTACAAGTCAACCCCACCATAGCCACCAGCCAACCCCATGCCAAATTCGATAAAATCTCCATTTAGTCCACTGACACCTCCTACCACGATGCTACTGCCTCTTCCAAACCATTCAATAATTTTGATTTATGCAATATTCAACAACAACAAAAACCTTTATCCTACTAAGTGGGGTTGGCTACATGAATCTGTTTTTCTCCATTGCGTCCTATTTAGTGTCAATAATACATGACTTATGCAATATTCAATAAAAACAAAAATAAAAAGTGGTACAAAATGATCCCTTAGTGGTTGAAACGTTTGTATGAGTTCATAAGGCTTGCAACTTTTGTGTTTGCTTGAACTAAGATTGAATTTCTTTTTGTAACTTTATGCAGATTCTAGTTATGTTGAAAGAATTTACAACCTTAAAGAAATGTAGGAAAGCCCAATGCTTTTCATTTGAATCATGACTTGTATTTGATGCTTGTGATTAACATGATTTGAAATTTGGGAGCTTATAATTTTATGCAAATTGTCCACATATTGGGGTTATAGGCTTAATTTGAAAAATGTAAGTAGAACTGAAATAAGATAAATGTATTGTGTGTGCACGTGTGTATACAAGAATTTCAGTTCAACATATTCTACAAGTTACAAATCAAATTCTCGATATAAAAATCCTAAGTTAGTAGCATAAACATTTGCACGTCACTAAATTAAATATTAGAAGAAAACAAAAATAAAGAAAGTTATCATATATTATACAATAATTCTCGTGCTATTCAGTTAACACGGTAAATCCATTCTTCTATAATTTATTGATCTACAACTAAAGGTAACATATCAAGTCAGGAGTCTACAAGCAAGAATTAGTACATTGCAAGCAGCAAATGGCGGAATGCGTCCTTGGTAAATATGACATGCTAACATCAAATAGCAGTAAAATTTTCATTCCAAATAGCATGTTTTACATCTCGAGTAAACCTATAGAAATTCAACTTACAGATCCAGAAATTGATATTTGTAAAACCTAGACAGAAACGCAAAACTAGAAAATAATAATATGGCATGAGAATGAGAAAAAATTAGTTCTCAGGTTTAGGGTTCCTTTTAAATTTAACCGACACTTTAGGAACCAATGCGCCACAACTCCTTGTACTCGAGCTTAGGGTTTTTTTTTATCAGAAACCAGCCCATATAACCCAAAATCAAGTTATCATTCCCCCGTTCAAATCTGAAAATCAAAATTATGAAGGAAATAAACCAAAATTCCTTAAAGAAACATGACGATCTGCGCATTCAAGAGTAGAATAAACCTCAGAATCACAAATTTGCTTCCCACAGCAAGAGCTAATGAGAATAAGGAAAGATGAATATCAACAGAGATTGAAACCAGACATAGTTCGCTCGCAATGGTGACTCGAGATGGTGTTTGAGAAGCGCGAAGCGATCAAGTGAGGGAGTCGTGAGAAGAAGAGATAAGCTTCCAATTCAACCTACCTTCCAATTCCTGCCGTGTGAATCTGCTTTTCTGTTGATTGTTTTCTACTCACGGCTGCGAACTCTAGATTCTGACACTAAATCTGCAACGAGCTGCTGGAAATGCGATCGGACAACCGATTGGGATTCTGGAAGGGACTGTCAGTCAAAGGAACACATAAAATTTGAAGATCTAGATATCTGATTTGATAAAAATGAAATACAAGTTGAAATGAATTTGTGCTAGCCAAGGCTTTTAAACTCTTTAGATTTTTTTTTTTTTTTTACTCAAAGTGGCCTTGTGTTTCTTATGATTAATGAATATAAAGCTATTGTTCAGCTCTAAATTAGCTCTAATAATTTAAGAAATAATTAAAGTTCATATTTTTTATAAATACACTATATAATAAATTTATTTAATTAATTTGAATCAAATTAATCAAACACAATCGAATTTGTTCGTGTTCCACTCATATATAAATTTAGCTAAGAAAATCATTCATGTTTAGCTTATTTGTTTAATCAATAAATCGAACACAACCTATCTATCTACTGATCTGAATATGAGCTATTCGTGAATGATGAGATTTTTTTAACTTTCTAAAATACGATAGTCAAATTTTGAAGCATTTAAGTTTTAGGCTTTGATTAGTTTTCAATGTAGTAGAAATTCAGTTCATTTTGGGTGAATTTTAAATACACCACAAGAGTATAACTTTGTCAGTCGTTGCCCACCCCCGCCGACCGTTATTTGCTTTCTGTTGCCATATGACACACTCGTCGCCGCTGCTCACCCACTCCCTCATTTTTACATTTATTTTATTTTTTTCTTCAAGCTGATAAAAAAATATAAATACATATACTTATTTTACACTAAGTCAAACAACTCTAAAATATGTCAAATACATTACATTTCAATTATAATGAATTTCTTTTGTACTGCATTATATTTTTTTTAACAAAATAAACAACCCCTAAATAAGGGTAATTTGACATGTATGCCCTCATAAAAGAACAATTTGATGATGTTTGCAAACTTTTATATCTTAATATTATTAATATTTTCAAATCAACACTACACAAAAAACGACAATCAATCTTTTCACATATCAGTTTATTGTTGTTGTTTGGGATTTTGCTGCTCAGAAGGATAAAATAATGTTGTTGGTGATTTAGTTGGGGTCAAATTATGAATTGGAGCATCTTAAATATCCAAATAAAGCAGTTAAATCATGAAAAAAAAAATTATAAAGTAGCTGATGTGCCCCCGACAGAGGCACATATATATTAGATATGTGCCCCCCATGGGGATGTGTATATGGGGAGCGTGTATTCAGTGGGTGCCCGAGCCCACGAGACACACGCATCGCCAGTGCATCTTACCACCCCCACAAAAAAAGGACGTTGAAATTGCACTTCGAAGTTCATATGTTACTACGTCATATCAGTTTAAGGCAAAAAATTGATCTAAAGACAGAGAAAATTGTTACTCTGATGGAGTCCAAATTTAATGTCTATGTTAGTTACATCAATGCATGAGATTCACATAAAAAAAAAAACAATAAATTTTTTTTCAGCTTTCAGAAGTCGTATTGCTCCTTATTTCGATTAATGGAAACAATACACTGTGAGATACTAAGCACAATATATACATATATTTTAATTAGGTTGAATGTGTTAGTCAATTTTTCATCATAAACTATCAAACCTGAGGACCCAGCCTTCCAAAGAATCCTAATAGAGATTTCACAGGACCAACGATATATCCTATATTTTAAAGTAATTCGATTCATTCAGATTTTCATGAATTCAAATAGATTCAATAATTTGGATACTCTTGTTAAGTATTTTGGGATTATATTGGAGTCATCAATGAAACACATGTGCATGCACGTGTGTCGAATAATTAAAAGATCACATTCATCGGGTGATGTCAATCACCATCATAAAATGTTATGGTTGTATGTGACTTTAAAACTTCACTTTTGTTATGGCTAGTTAAGATGGTAGTGCATGTGACAGCTATAGATTCAAATTTGTCACAAGAACTCAGAAATACAACTTTTCTCAATCACCCTCAGGTTTGCTTGAGTTTGAACTAATGAAAATGTGTTTTCACTACAATACTAATTTTTATATTTATGTCAATTAAATATTATTTGGTTGATGCTCGACAGCTCTTACAAAGATGGTTTCTCAAATCATTTGTTGATACTAAATATGACATTCCTAATTTTGAAAGAGCTAACAACGTTGCAAGGGATAGGAAATATATGTTTATCAAGAAACACTCATTCTTATACAGTGTTATTGAAAGAACATTTGGAGTTTGAAAAAAAAATGAGTAATGTTGTGGGATATGCCAACATATCCATTTAACAAACAAGTGTAGATTGTAGTTACCACAATGAACCACCAGAACTACACTTAGC
Source organism: Phalaenopsis hybrid cultivar (assembly GCA_002079205.1). Taxonomy (NCBI): domain Eukaryota; kingdom Viridiplantae; phylum Streptophyta; class Magnoliopsida; order Asparagales; family Orchidaceae; genus Phalaenopsis; species Phalaenopsis hybrid cultivar. The sequence goes on from JXCR01109421.1 coordinate 7,778, forward strand.
GGCATCATTCACGTAGTGATATTAACTTCTATAAGCAGATGAGGATCATTCACATGTCCATGTTGAAACACATGAATATCGCGCAGGTCAATCTTTATCACTAGTTGAAAGTGATTTAACAGAGATTTGCACCCATGATAGGGTATGATAGAGTTGCAAGAGTAAATTGCATATGTCATTGTTGACAATTGAATTGAGTGATTGTGTGTTTTTTTCTTGTTACTTTATTTGCAATGTGTTGTAAAAATGTTTATTATTTATTGCATTGATGGTGTATGCAATGATGTACATTTTAAATCTCAACGTAGAGAAATTTTTATTTTTAGTTCTTTTGAATGTATTTTTTCCACTTAGATAGCTAGTAAGGCAACCAAAAGTGTAATATGTAATGTAAGTTTTTATTACATGTTTTATTTTTTTTTTTAATTTTGAAGGTCTATGATGAGATATTCAACCTTATGGGTTCTTTTGGATGGCCTATATGTTGATATTGGTTCTTGACACGTGCGAAATCCAATGAAGGCAACCAAACTTATGAGGTTCTTATGGATGAACTTTTTGGTGAAATGCACATATGAAACATACGAGCATGGTATTACATGGTTTAAAGGCAACCAAAAACCTTTTTTTAAAAGGTCTAATGTCTTCTTGTAGCAACAGATTCGTTAGTTTATACTCTGATCTCTGAGACCTCACATTTTCATAAAACTTGAAATGAATATTTCTATTTTTCTTCATTACTAATGTTGCATCTAAGGATTTATGTTTTGTGGTTTTAAACCTTTAGAAAGAAAAGTTCGATGACTTATGGTACCTCCAGAGCATTGTGCTGCTACTGTGGACTAAAATGCTCTTTGCTTACTTCTCAACAACCACATAACTATGAGAAACAATTTTCCAAGTGTCTGAGAAATAGAAGAATGAATTATTACTTCTCTAGGTGGGCAAATCGATTCGAGGATTCCAACACTGATAGTGATCAGACATGAAGAGTTTCGTTGAAAGCGAGATTATCTCGTGATATTAACTAACTGCATTTTAAAAATAATATTATTATTTTAATAGTTCTATTTTTAATTTTGATTGTTGTGTTACTATTTTGTGAGGTGTCAATTTTATTTTTGTAACATTCAAGCTAGAGATTTGTTTTCAAGTATTAAATTTGCTACCTGGATTGATTTCTTTATAAACAACACTATATTACAGTGGCAAAAATGTCATCTATTCAGAAACAACCGCTGCAAAACTGTAAAAAACAAACAGAAGTTAGTTTCTGCATAGCAGTTTCCTCACACAATTACTATGCAACAGCTTTTTATCAAGCAACAACTGTCGCAAACACCCTTAGAGGTTTATGAGTATGATCAATCAGAAAGTTCAGCTACCTTAAATCAAAGAACATAGATGTCCAATACTCTAAATCATTGTGAATCATTAATTTTATTGACACGAAATATAGTTGTAGTAAAAACTCTTTCAAGTCTTCAGTTAGTCTTTATATTTCTTCATTAATTAATTTCCTTCTATTACTTTTCTTTTTCTGATTATTTTGAGGAGTTTTTTTATGGCTTAAAAATAGAAAGTTTATTTAAAAAAAAATTGAAATTCATGTGATCTATAAATACTTCGATATAATTATAAATTATCATTAATTTTAAAATACAAAATGCTTAATTTGTTTTCCTTAAACAAGGTAATTTTAGTCTCACATAAAATGAATTAAAACAAAATCATAATCTCTCAGCATACTTTTTATCCATAAATAGTCTACTAAACCCATAAATAGGAAGACTTCTTCGTGAACATTTTTATTTTTATTTTTATTTTTTATTCTACTTTTACAATAAAAATTTATTTGTTTAATACATTTTTTTATATATTTTTGTATCTTTTTTTTTAATTAATTTCCTTTTTTAAAAAAACAAAGCATCTAAATATTGTTGAGTGTTTTTAAAAATAACTAAATATGTTATAACATATTAAAAATATTTTATTTGAAATAAATCTATAAATTAAACAAAATTAAAATTAAAAAATTAAAAGTGGTACCAATGAACCCAAAAAAATAAATAAATAAAACAAAAGAAAACAAAGTAAAATAAAAAACACAATTTACAATGAACAACAAATAATTGAAAATTAATTTTTTTTTTATTAATATTACATAATTAAAGGACCAACATCCAAAAAAACCAAAGAAACAGTAAACAGACAGAAGAATAATACATTGGCAACCACAATTGCATGTGAAAGTTGACAACTAAAACACAAGTTTAGATCACCAAGATAGATCGCCCAGTCATCTTCTCTGCCTGAAGAATCCTAAGCTTCTGAATCATCAGCAAACTTTAACTTCAATCTTTTTGAAAAATCATCAAAAATGCCTTTGCTCACCATCTTCATCCCACAGGAGTTCTATTTCCAAACCATAACCTCAATAAATTTCACAAATATACAATGGCCACAACTTAAACTTAACCCTGCTTTGACCGGAGCCGGCGGCGGCGGCGGCTGTTAAGCAGCTTCAGCATGTTATCAGTGATATCAGGAGGCGAGTCATC
>JXCR01109431.1:4730-18606 GCA_002079205.1 Phalaenopsis hybrid cultivar
TATATATATATATATATTGATGAGTAGTATTTTAAAAAAAATTAATTAACTACAAGGCCACAAAGATTTATAATCAATTAAAATTATTAATTAAGAAAATAGAATAAAAAATATTAAATTAGATTCAAATGATGTTTTAATATAAATAATAATTTTTAAATCTTGTCTCAACCTTTTAACATCTTATGACTACATGATTAGGGTTGTCAAAACGACTCTTTGTTCGTGAACAGCTCGTGTTCGGCTTGCTAAGATAACGAGCCGAACACGAACACACTTTTTGAGCTCGAAATATGAACGAGCAAAACACTAGCTAAGCCCAAGCTCGCTCGTGTTCGGCTAGTTTACATAAAGGAGTCAGGAGAGTTGATAAACTAAGACATCATTTAGTGGTTAACAAAAAAAGTAGCACTCACTAAAATAAAAAGAAAAGTGGAATCCTAAACCCAGCCCCGAATAGTTTATATGATAATTCTATGACTATAATGATCATAATGGCAAACAAGAAGGATAGAAGAAACAACCAAACCAATGAGTAAAAGTTTCTAATCGATAAAATTCAGTGAGTCGATGAGCTCATAAATTTATAGGTTAGTTCTATGGTTAAACAATTTCCATTAAACCAAAATATTTAAAAAATATATAAAAGTATCAAAACAAATAATGTTTGAGTTCAACCTCTCAATTAACATCCAAGTTGTTAGGACAGATACTTAAAAATCAATCAAAGCAAGTTAAGTGCCCTTCTAGGAGTCTGAAAGGGATGAGAGGAGAATAACATTTCATACACTTCCTAGAAGAATATTTATCAAAATAATGCCTACCGGAGCAGCTTGCCTTCACGAAATAAGCAAAGGGTGACGCCTTAACTTGATTAGAGTGATAAGTGTTAAAGTCAAATATTGAAGACCATGTTGATAATTTAGCACAAAGCGAAGTGGAAATAGCATCAAGAGTTGGATAAATAAAAATGCACTCTAAATATAAGTTAATTCTAAATGTAAGCACAAAAGTTTCAAGTTTTAGAGTAGTAATCCTTGAGGAAGGGTTCAAAAAGACAGCAAGAGATGCATGTGCGAGAGTTTCAAGTCGTATGAAGAAATGATATATAATTTATAAATATTGCATATACAGCTAAACAAGTTAGAAATATCGCAAACTATGACTTCCTTAACTTACAAAACCTTCAACACCTAATAAATCTCATTAGAAAGAAAGGTAGCATACCTCAGTTTCGCAAGCATCAAAGATAATAGGAAGTCATCTATGATGCACGAACACATCTAATTAATGAGCCGCGCATTTTCGAACACATATCAGGCATGGACATGTCTCCGACATGTTGGAAGCGGCTTTGACACCTGTTGGATATGGCTCCAATACCGTGCATAACACAGCATAGAGGTGTCTAATTTAAATAATATTTAAAAAAAGATGTGACACACGTGTTCTAAATTAATGAATAAATATTTTCTAAAATATATTTTTAAGACTAATGTACAATTTAAGAAGATTTACATATATATATATATATATCACTCAATTTTTATATAATTTCATATGTAACACATAAATTTCAATTTTTACATAAATGCCACCTTACATACATATGAAAAGGTGTATTCAACATTTTAAAATTGAAAATAGTGATATATTAGATGAGGTATGAAAATTTTGGGTGCCATAAATGTAAAATCAAGATTTAGGTGTTAGATTTGTAAGAAAATAAGAATTTGGTGCACAAAAAGTTATTGATCCTTTTATTTCTTTAGTGAATAGTAGATTAAGAGAACTTAAATATTGATATTATACAAGAGAATATATATTTACTTTTTGTATGTCATAAGCTAAACAATTATCAATGAATATCTTGGTTTTTGAAAGTTAATATTTATTTTTTTTATATTCTCATTTGTAATACTAATATTTTTTATTTAATTTTTAGATATTTTTAGATATTTTGTATTATAATGTGTGCCTAACGTGTGTCCATATCCTATATTTTTAATAAGAGATGTGTCTCGCTTTAATGTCGTGTTTGTATCCATGCAACATAAAAAGCCTCTAAACAAAGAAGTCGAGTTGACATCTACTTACTATGTGTGTGTGTGTGTGTGTGTTCGTGTTTGTGAATGTCGCGTGTCTCGACTATTTGATAGGCATTTGCAAAGTCAGTTCTAAATCCCCTGAAGTCGGGGGTTCAAACTCGCCTATATCTGAATAAGTCAAGTCGTTAGGCGCATGAGGTTGGTTGAGGGTTCGCAGGGCTTCCCAACTATATCATATGAAACTAATCCACAAAACTATATTTATTTTATTTTATTATTAACCTTATATTTTATTTAAGCTAAACAAAAATATCCTTTTTGGCATGTCTTGTTTTTATTTTAAATTTGAACTAGTTATCGGATTTGACTTATTTTTATTTTATAAAATTTTAAATTGTAAAGTATTCCTCTACAAATGCTTGTAAAAGGACCTATTTAGTATTATTTCTAAATTAAGTTTTAAATGATCTTAATAATCAACTATGTTTTCCTATTAATGTGGCATCTACAACCACCCTCTCACCCTCCTTATAGAAAATCATATTCGGAGGCTAACATTTCTCCTAAGAAATTAGAGGTTATAAGCCCCTTTCTCATATTTAATCAAGAATATTAAATAATCTACTCCAAATTTATGCAAGAAACTAGCCCAATTATTTTCCTTCCGCTTTCACCACCTCTTCAGATTTCAAATCCCTCTCAAAATTAAATTCAAGCAAAAGGAGAAATCAAGTAATTTCAAAGTGAGAGAAGGAAGAAACTTTTACACAAGGATCTCATCATTAGTATCAAAGGTAATGATCTAGAGAAAAGCCTTAACAAGTTTTATCTCCCATCTGCCACTACCTCTCCGCCCTTCTACTTGTTAGAAAACGTCTTCCCAACCCTAGACCCAAAATTAAATTCAAGAAAAAGGAAAAATCAAGCAAATTCAAAGCAAAGGAAGAACTTATTAACAAGGATCCAATCATCATTATCAAAGAAAATTCCCCAAATATACACCCTAACCAATTCCATCTCCCTTCCATCACTATCTACACAGCATCTTTATTATCCACTAAAAATGAAAGAAATATATGCACGGTACAGGCCTCAAATTTGACATACCATATGTTTGTTGAGTTACAATCTAGTTTTTTGGTAAGGTTTAACCATTGTTGAACTCAAAATAATTTCATAGTAACTAAAATTGCATAGAAATCAGACAGCCATTATACATAAACCTAGTATGCAAATTAACTCCTAATAAAATTGAAATTGCCAACAATTTTCAAGAAAAATTCAAGCAAGAAATAACATTAACTTCATTAAAAAATTACAATTTTCTTTAAAAAAATGCTAATGTGTATTCTCAAATTTCACAAACAATTTGCAAACGTAGCTCGCATATTAGCATCACAACATTATAGTCTCAATTTTTCTTATAATTGGCATAACTATCCACGTTAAACAATTTCTTTATATAGTTTTTAGTCAAATGCATGATAGATTATGAGAAAATGGAAGAAGGGTTAAATGATTTAGCAAACCAAGTAAATGCCCAAACTGAAACTATTACAGCAACATAGCAACATGTTATCTCTGGATATAAGGACCCTGAAATCCTTATTTTATTAACAAATGATAAAGTATTAGAAAGACATCAATTCAGCAAAAAAAGTGTTCAAGGCCTCATAATGACAAGAAAATTTGATGGCAATAAGCATTTTAAACAAGAACTAAAAAATAACCTATTTAGAATGCCAACTTCCTAATACTACTGCTAGCTAGTCTATACATTTTGCCAAAAAGTGAAAGTTATTCTTCTTTGGTTTAGATCTAGTACATTAAAATATTATTGGATTCTATGATTAGTAATAGTCTCTTTATCGTGCATCTAGAATAGAACAACTTCGAAACCATAAACAAAGATCCGCAAAGCACTATCCTAAAACCTTTCAAGACAATATTATCATCCTTCTCATAGGCCACCAAGAAAACATACTGCACACCATGACTATGTTCATCATTAGCAAAAGGTTTGATGATCAAGATGCCCCCTATAAATTGATCATAAGTGTTCATCTATCGATGACAAATATGATCAAATATTAATGGATATATACTTGAAACTAATGAAAAAAACTTTTTTCAATGTTAAATTAAGTAGACCTATAAAATATATTTTAAGAAACAATAACAAAGAAGAATTTGTCCATGAACAACCAACAATTAAGGACTAGCAAGCTGGCTAAAAGAAAGAACTCCTTATTTCACAAGCAACAATTATCTGCCCACATCCACAAGTTAGATAAGGGATTTGTGATTAAATATTAAAATTATTTTGAAAAACTTATTTCAAGATATCAAGTCATGAAAGTAGATTAGGAGGTGATATTTTAAATTAAAAACGCTTAAGATTTAAAATTAAGAATGAAATAATCTTACCAACCCTATATGATCGAAGATGACTTTCAAGAACAATATAAATTCAAATTTAATTAAAAAGAAAGGTAAACATGGATAGATCTCTTCTAGGACCACCTCCTAAATCTAGCACTTCATTAATTGCATAGTTTTTGCAGCATATTAGACAAGCACAATCATTCTCTAAGACTATTAATACTACTCCTAAGAACATAACTGCTTACCTTAAAAATAAAAAAGGGAGCTTTTGTTTACAATAAAATAACTAGATCTACAAAATATTTTCAAAGAAACAATAATAAGGGATATTTGGCCTTTAGAAAACATTAATTGCATAGTTTTTGCAGCCTATTAGACAAGCACAATCATTCTCTAAGACTATTAATACTACTCCTAAGAACATAACAGCTTACCTCAAAAATAAAAAAGGGAACTTTTATTAACGTTAAAATAACTAGATCTACAAAATATTTTCGAAGAAACAATAATAAGGGATATTTGGCCTTTAGAAAACATAACAAAAAAATTCAGAATAGGCAAGTAGGCTTAAAAAAAAGAGAATGCTCAAGTTTACAAGCAGCAATTGATTATCTTAGATCTACAATTTAGATAAACACTATATTAGTATAACTGAATATTTAAACAAATTTAAATAATTTAATTAAGGATCTAAAGCTTTGAAAGTAAAATAGGTGGTGAGCATTTAATTAATAAATGGCTTGGGATTTGAAACTAAGATTGAAGTAATCTCACCAATAAAACATGCATTTTAGAAAGCTATAGAAAATTAAAATTACTTGAAAAGAAAGACAAACCTGAAAAGAATCTTTTTATAAACACCTCCAAGTTCTACTACTATCATAATTACATACTCTTAACAGCCAACTAATCGAGCATTATTTTCTTAAGATTGTCTCTACTGCTCCTAAAGACACATGCTAACCTAAAAAATAAGAAAAAAAAACTTTTCAATGTTGAAGAGCTAGATCTACAGAACATTCTCGGAGAAAATAAAGAAGAAATGATCGTGGGACAACCAACTGTTCAGGAATAGCAATTTAGCTATAACAAAAAGGTATTTCCTAGTTTCACAAGCAACAAATGCCTATATAAATTCATAATTTAGATCAAGGTTTACTTAGTGTAATCGAGTATTTAAACAAATTAAAGAAATTAAAGATCTTGAATCAACAAAGAAGATTGGAAGGTGTAAAGTAATTTATAAACAGCTTAAGATTTCAAACAAAGATTAAAGTAATCTCACCATCCTATTACAGTAGATGTTTAGAGAGATGGAAATTAAAAATTGAATGAAAACAAGGGCGAACATGAATAAATTCCTTCTAAGACTACCTCCCAGATCTAGGACTACTTCAGCTGCACTGTCTAGGCAACCTGTTACCATGAAAATTATTTCTAGTTGGAAATGAGTCTGATCTCATTGTTATGATACTTTCTTAATAGAAGTGCTTATCATTCATGAATATATTATTTCACCTGTTGCATCTTACTTAGTAGAGGAAACTATTAATAAAATAACTGAAAAGCTACCCGATGAGTTGCCACCATTATTTGACATCAAACATGCCATAGATTTAGAATCAATAAAACCCATTCCCAAATCTACCAGACCATCACATGTGAAAGAAATAATGCTTTGAATTTGAAAAATCAGATGGAAGGATTACTATAGATAGGTTTTATCAAAGACTTTAATCCGATGCAATTTCAAGCATTTTTACTCTTAAGAAGTACAAGTCATGGCATATGTGTGCTATCAATATGATCCTTATTCATTACAAATTTCTTATTCCCTATTGGAATTGTATTTAGTTATTAGATCTAAAAATTTTTCCAAGATTTGTATTAAAATTGGTTATTACCAATTAGACTTAAAACTCTGGAAAAAGTGGAAAATTACATTGCGGGCCGGGCCCTTGATAAACTTGTTTAATGGCTTTTCATATCTATTGGTCTATTAAACAAGACATAGAACCATAACTTTATAATGGTAATGAACAAAATCTTAGTTCATACATTAGCAAATTATTATGTGTACTCCGACGATATAATTATCTTTAGCATCAATGAGCCAGAAAACTTGATTCACTTGTGCTTAGTTTTGACAACATAATCCTGACTATTCATTATCAATTTAAACAAGCAATCATTTATGCCATCTAAGAACACTTTCTTATAATTTCTAATCTCAGTGAATAATATTTCTATAGATCTTGTTAATATTAAGATTAACCCCAACCTAAAATAACAAATAATGTAAAACTTCCATTATATGGCCACTTTATACATAAGGGGTCAGCTAGATTATGGCTTCATTTATTGATAAACCAAAATACATGAATTTTCATCAAACACCTTCACAAAATGCCTTTCAAGAGAACCCCATTTCTTAAACAATATGATTTATCAAAATTTACAGGCATCATATGATGCCTCTTGTGTTGGCATTAGTGCTGTCCTAAGCCAACGTGTTCAACCCGGTAGAATTTTTTTAAAGGAAAGAAATATATACCAAATATTTTATTAATGATATGACAGAAATAAGATCAATTATATTTTTTTCTTAACTGAAAGCCGGATACATACTTAACCCGCACAAAGGGAGAGAAAAATTCAACATATTAGAGCAGCCAACTCTAAACCCAAGCACATGCCTGGTAGATTATGGAGTATATTCAAAAGCGTATACTTTAGCGTGAAATTTATATCTACAAAACATAATTATATAACATATAATCATGAATTTATATTTTGATCGGGACACGGACACTGGAGAAACTATCCATTACCATAAAAGTTAGTACTTTGCTTTCATTATAAGCCTTTGACGCCTCTACAATTCAAAATAAAAGAGAAGAAATTTTAGGCGTGCTGTATGGGTTACATAGCTTGAAGAGTACAATTTAAGGATTAGACACCTGATAGGCGTTGATAACAAGATTGTTAGTGCCTTAAAGCATGTACATTCTCAGTCAATTGATGGCTTTGTTAAGTTACCAAAATCTAATAGATCAAAAAAAATAGTACCATTCATGCTTTGAATTATATTCCACACGTCATTCTGCTAGGATCCTATAGCTACACAAAAGAATGATTTTCAAGTGAATAATAATTATATATTTAATGACTATTTGTTAGGTATCCCTTGCATTTCAATATGTGACATTTTCATAAAGGAATTCCATATTCGTGGAGTAGCTCAACACCTTCAGTGGGATAAGAGTAGTGGCGAAAGTAGGATTTCAAGTGAGATGGGACAAAAAGATTTACCTAGCTTCTATATTATAAATGATTGTAAGAGAAGTTAAAAGTAAATATTCAGATTGTACATTGTTCTATGAGAGGCACAGAGCCACCGCATGATTCCACCACTAAATAAGGCTATCACATAAGTTTCATCACATTTCCAATTGTCTTCCATAAATCATGATATAAATCACATTATTTTGAGTGTTGTAATTGTAAATTAGGTCGGGCTACTAGAACCTTCTAGACGTTACCTTACATATCCCAAATCATTTATGGGATAACTTAAGCAAGGAATTCATCACAGGTTTACCTACAACTTATAGAAGTCATGATTATATATTTTCTAAGGTGTTTAAAGATGATACACTTTCGAATTTGCTCCAAAATTGTTTATGCCTCACAATAGCAATGTTATTTTTCAACAAAATTTTTTGATTGTATGTATTACCTAATTTAAAGGCATCTAATTATAATGTATAGTTTATTGACTATTGTGTCATACTTTAATGATTTTGTACTCTTTCTGAAATCAGAAAGTACATTCCATCCAAAGTTTGTGGGACAAATACAGGTGATCAATTAGTATTTAAGTAATATTGCAATGTCTTATGGGTTATTTTTAGACTAATGAGATTTAAAGCTAAATATTGCAGAGTTGCTTACAATAGTTTTGTGCGTCTTACCCTATAAAGCATGCATATCTTACTAAACTCTCAACTGGAGAATCTTTTGTTGAGTATATGCAGAAACTTCATGCAAATATAATTTGCTAAGCAATGTAAAAATATAAATTTATGGATGACTTTATAAACAAATGTAAGAATTTAATGAACACTTTGAGATAGAATTTAAGAGTACAGGTTCAAATTATACATTGTTAGATTAGATTTTCATAAATATATGGGAGGCAAAAGCCACTATAGTACCACCACTAGATAAGTTTATCATATAAGTTCATTACATTCCAAATAGCCTCCATAAATCATTATATAAGTAGCATAATTTTATAGGGTTATCATTGTAAATTAGGCTGTGTTACTGCAAACTTATAAACTTCACTCCTTTATCTATCCCAAATCATTTATGGGCTAACTTAAGCATGGATTTCATCACAGGTTAATCAAAGGCATGATTCTATATCTGATATGGTGAATAAATTTTAAAGATGATCACTTTATACTTAGCTCCAAAGTTGCTTATGCCAAACACTAGCAATGTTAATTTTCAAAAAATTATTACATCGAATGTATTACCTAACTTACTGACATCTAAGCAAAATAAACTGTTTGTTGGCCAATTTTAAAGAACTTTCATGGTTCGGCGCTCTTCTTTAAAATTGTCAACCACATTCCATCCGAAGTTCGTTGCACAAGTAGAGGAGAACAATAAGCATTCAAGTAATCTATTACAATGTTTATTGATGCTTTTTTAGGCAAATGAGATTTAAACCTTCAGAACCTAGAGTTTAATTACAATAGTATTGTGTGTTTCACAACTAAGTTCTTTTTGGAGTTGTTTATGACATTCCCTATAAAGCATGCATATCTCACCATACTCTCAAACTGGTGCCTCTTTTGTTGAGTATATATGCAAACTTCATGTAAATATAAAATTTCAACTTGCTAAGCACAAATGTATTAAAAAAAAATTAAGTTAAAAATTATGAATTTAATCGACACTTTGTAAGAAAATTTAAATGTAAAATTTCAAATTATACATTGTAAATTTGGATTTTATCATATATCTATGCCAGATAAAATCAACCCCCCAGTTTCACAGCTATTAAGACTATCATATAAATGTCATCAAATTTTCAAATGGACTTCCATAAATCGTATTAAATATCAAAATATTTCACATTAGTGTAATTGTAAATTAGGTTGAGCCACTACAACCATCTAGAATTTATACTTCCTTATATATACGAAATCATTTATTCGCTTACTTAAGGATGGATTTCATCATAAGTTTAACTATAACTTCTAAAGGCATGATTCTTATTTTTTTTTGGGTCATGAATAAAATTTAAAGCTGACATATTTTATACATTCCACTAAAATTGCTTGTCACGGCAGAAAGTTTATCTTCAAGAAATTATTAGATTCGGTGTATTACCAAATTTAATGGCATCCAATCATAATGTACCACTTGTTGGCCACTTTTGTTAAATTTAAATGGTTTGGCATTCTTCTTTTAAAATTATCAACTACATTTCATTCCACGATTGCGAGAAAAATAGAGGTGATCAATAAGTATTCAACTAATCTATTGTAATGTCAGATTGCAAAGTTTGCTTACAATAAATTGTCTTAAAATTAAGGAAGTTTTTTTAGAAGTTATGATATTAGCACCTTAGAAAGCATGCCTATCCACAATATTCTCAAACTAGCGCATCTTTCATTGAGAATATACGCAAACTTTATGTCAATATATATATGTTTGGACGGCAAAGTTTGCTTACAAATATTAGTACATGGTTCATTCAAAGAATCAATCTCTTACTGAATATTCTTAGACTAAACATGTAAAGGTGATGAACATCAGACCATGTCAGTTGGAAAAGTATATAGCGAAGATGAATTCTTTTGGCCCCATGGAGTAAATAGCACATGAAGCCAAGCCCAGATTCATGACAAAAATCAATTTCATAAAGAATCAAACTACAAACAATGAAAATCTAAATAAAAATTTACCTTATCATTAAATTAATTTTTTTTATTTAAATTAGATAGGAATAAAAATTAGGATATAAGACTTACCATAATCTAAATAGAATTTTAAATAGTAAATCAAACTTCCATGATTGGAGGTATGAAACAGGTTGTTTGTTCTATCTTTGAATTGATATTAAAGCACTCCTCTTTGATTCCCTCTCTCTCATATTCTACGACAGTCCTCTCTCTCGTGCATGAAGAAGGAATTAGAATGCTTCCCTTTCCCACACCAACACAAAGAAATTTTTTATAGCCTCCTGCAGCTGATAATATAGAAATTCAAAAAAGTTTACACTCAGAAGAACCAACTTATCACTTCATTTCTTTCTCACAAACTGTTCTCTTTTACAATCCTTCACATCTCAAGATTGAATTCAAGAGAAAAAGGAAATCAAATGATTTCAAAATGGAGAGAAAAAAATAAAGCTTAAGAGAACTCAATCAATAAAATTTATTTTAAAATGTCGCACCTATTTCAAGAAATTAAAAAACTTACTTTTCAAACCAACTATAAAATCAATAACAAAATACTGAACTTGTTTCTAACTTCCCGCAACAAATCAAAGCACTACAACAGCTAAGGCAAATCAAAACCAAAGTAACCTTAGCGCCAGACTGAAGATTTCTATCTCCACCAAACATCAGCCATACAGCCGAAGCATCATTCAATGAAATGAGATCAACAAAACTTATAGATGGTGATCATTATGGCACTAATGTTCGCCTAAGATGTAAACCAAATATTAATAACTTTTCCATTTTCTACAAAGCTATTTCATTCAGTTGAATATTGTACCATAAGCCATGACTAATTTATTAACCTAGTATTAGTAGAAAACTAGTGGTAAATATCCTACGAATTATTCTATGCTTAATCCTATATTTACGTTAAGTTAGCCAAAACAAACTTTTGTTAGAGCCAGTTCCAATATCGCTTCAATCTAAATAATCATTGCCAACCAACAGCATGGTTGAACATTTAGGGCCCGTTTGGGGCAGCTTATAAGGGTGCGGCAGCGTTTTGAAAACGCCACCTTTTCGTTTGAATATCGCATTGGCCCCAAATTATTCATGTCGCGGCGTTATCTTATCAATGTTTTCTTTGTATCCTCGCAAGCTGGATATTACCCGCGTCCCGCGTATCAGTTCTGCGATTAGGAAACAATTCCAGCGTTGCCCTCAGATCTCGCTCGCCCTCCTTGGAGAATTGCCCTCCCGATCCCTCGCTCGGCTCGCAGATCTCCCTCCCGATCCCTCACTCGGCTCGCGGAAAGGAGTATCACAGATCTCCTTGGATCTCCTCCGCTCCTTCGCAGGGAGAATTGCAGATCCCTCGCCTCACCTCCTTGCAGATCTCCGTCGCTCGCCTTTCCAGAAAAATCGATCTCCTCTGCTCCCTCAGTTCACCCTTCCAGGATCGCGCAAAGTATACCTGATATCTCTCTCCTTCCATTTCAATTTTCCTTTCTGATTCATTTCCCCTACGATTCTTGAAGTTCGTCTTCTCTGATTCGTTTCCCCTGCTTGTCGTAGAAGTGAAGTGGGTGTGAGTTTTAGATACATAAGAATTGTGTGCAACAAATGTAAATTTCTTGTGCATTATGCCTGCATTGTAGTTTATAAATAGGATATGTGGAGAATGGTTCTAAGCTGAAATCAATTCCAGGTATATTTGCAACAAGGAGTAATTGGATTTGGAAAATGATGAAGTCAGTTGATTTGAAATTCATGTTTCTTCTAGTTGTATTCTGCTCCCTCAGTTTCCCCTAAGAACTCTCAACACCAACTTTAAATTAATGTTCTCTCTACAAGCAAAAAAATGAGTCGAATGAAATGAATCTTCACCATCTTTTTTCCGCCAATGACTATTTCTTTATTTCAAGTTTCTAGAGCTATTGATCCTAATTTATTTTTTTACATTTCCCACTGTATGTTATCTTTTGAATTGATCTGTGATGATTTTTGGGTTCTGTATTGTATACTTTTGTTCTAATTTCAGTTTTGTTCCAACAACTTAACCAAACAGGGGCAAAATGGTCATTTATTCAACAACAGCTCCCAGTAAACTGCTCTGAATAAGCCGCCTCAAACAGCAAGCCAGCTTATTCTGATAATTTGCAGATTATCAAATTATCAGAATAATCTGCTTATCAGCAGATTATTAATAATCAACAGCTGCCCCAAACAGACCCTTAATCTCAAGATTCAATTATGATAAACACAGCAATGTCGTAAAGAAAATTACTAAGTTCAGATCATTGTTTGCAATTTCACAAAGAATATATTAGTAAATAGGGCTGGCAATGAATTTGGTAAATGATGGCAGTTGGTACTACAATTTCATAACCAACGAAAATTGTTCATCCATGCCACTGTGGCCTCGAAAAATAATACACATTTGAGCAAAGACAAGACTATTTCACGACTAGCTGAATCTCAATAAACAAAAACATGGCTTCCAGAATAATTTTATAAAAACTAAATGTTTATAAACCTGTTTGGTGTTCCAAGTGAACAAAGATTGCAGATCTGCTGATATGTTCAACGTCAAGCTAACCTGTGTAAATAACCAGGAAAGAATTAATCAGAAAAATATGTATATTTTTTTAATAAAGCGGATAGAATTTGTTCCACCATTTCAAGAAAAACATCTAAGGCAGGCCTCAAAAAAAATCTGTAACGATGCCAAACTAAAGAAAACAAAATGTTAAAACATGGAAATGTGTCATAAATTTGGCTTTAAAGTTGCAATTTGATACTCACCACTCACTTTAAAAAACATAAATCATGACTTTACCATCAAAAAAATTACAAAGATACTCCTTTCATCCTATGATATGATGTTTTGAAAGAGTGAGTTCGTGCCAAGAAAATAGCAAAAAATTAGGGGCGTTTAAATGCATACCACACAATTCTTAAATATTTACATATCTAACACCTAAAATTTTAAGTTTACATGCTTGCCACTCAAATTTTAATCATCAAATCAAAAATACCACCATTCCTAACTTTCTCAAAGTGAAACACATCTTCTCATGCATAGTCATCAAAGTGCTATAAATTTAAATATTGAACTTTAGGTGTTAGGAATGTAAATACATAAGAAATATGTGGTATGTATGTAAAATTCACTAAAGATTAAGCATTTTGAGGAGGAAAATAAAGGGTGTTCCCAGTAAACAAGATTGATGCAAAATGTATGATCAAAGGATAGGTTGGTGCGCACAACCTTACCTTTGTACCAAATAATAACATTTTTGGTAATCAAACATTTAGCCAATCGGTCACAATGAAGCAACCTAATCATTGCTCTGAGTGATGCAAAAGATGATTTAGGGCCAAGATTTTCTAAGGTAGATCAAAGTCTAATGATGCAATAACTTTGCATAAGAATAAATTTCAACAAGCAATTGTAGTTAGCAACGAAGCCATATAACA
>JXCR01109438.1:5174-19442 GCA_002079205.1 Phalaenopsis hybrid cultivar
TGTAATGATATTGTTTATTGGGAAAATCCTTTTAATAGAGGTTTATATTTAGTCTGTTGAGTTAGATTGGTTGATGGATTGAAATCAACAACTCAAATTAAATTAGAAGTAAAATGAAAGCAGCTTGATTATAGATGGAACCAATCTATAATATAGTTCAATTTATTTGGTTTGATTCTAGCTTAATCAAATTTTGAACGTAAAAGGTAAAAGTCTTGATTTAGAAAATGCAAAGATCAAAATCAAATTAAAATATAAGGAGAAAATAAGAAACCAAACACACACGCGCGCGCGCGCACACACACACACACATAGGCACATCCGAACAATAATGGATGTGATTGGAAAACACATGTCATAGGGAGAAATGAGAGTAAGAATTATAGAGGGGTTGTTCATAGGTTGATAGATTGCTTCTCCAGAAAAGGCTCGTACAGTATCAATAGGTTCTATTACCATATCTAATGATGCCAGAGATAGGGGAACCTGGTAATACTAATACTGAACAATCGAATAACAACTGGGAAGGCACATACTCAAAATATTAGTCTAAAATAATGCATAAGGATCAGAAGATTTAAGGGGTTGATGTAGCATTTTTCAGAAAGTTGTCGATTAATATTGTAATAACCAATTTTTTTGAGAAATCACATAAAATTTTTGGTGACATGCAATGTATCCTAATTATCGCACCCCTCAGGTTTCAATCGAAATAATTTTATTAAATTATACATAAAAAATTGATCAATTTCATATGAAACACTGTATGTAAATTATGAAAGAATTGAGAAATATAATATTTAAAAGTTTTAAATTTAATTAACTTTAATTAAATTTAATTAATCCCTAATCCTTTATTAATTCCGCAGGTTCACTGTAGTTAATCGATATTTCTTCGCCTTTTAATCCTTCGTTTGGTTGAATATGGCTCAAGTTTTACATTTCTTTCTCCCTCTCCCGAGTCTTCTCCCTCCCTCTCGATTTCGTTCAACAGAAGCTCTTTTGAGGAGCTACAATCGCAGCAGGCCCACAGACGCTAGCATAAGGGATGAGCGGTCACCTGGTAAGCCGCAAACCACTCCCCATATCCCGATTTCCTCTCCCTTTTCTATCGGTTTCGCCCGCACGAGAGGTTCTCCAGATTTCTTCATTTCCTGCAAGCTTCTGCGAGATCGACAACTAGGCGGCCCACAGAGTGCCACAATATGCATTTTAGGGCTCCAGGGTATTTTTGGTGAGTACGAACCTATATTTCATTCTATTTGAGAGTTTAATTTTCTTTCTCTTGTATTTTGAGTTTTTGTCTCATTTTTTGTGTCTTTTTTTCTCTTCGACAGTCATCATAGGCGTCGATCTTGTGTTAAAAGTGCCGGTTTGCGAGCTCCATAGGGTATCCTGGCACAAATTCAATGAATGAATGAGGAGTTTGATAAGATAAGAAGAAGTGATAAGAAGATTTAGTCTTTTTGGAGAAGAGCTGGTTGCCGAGAAGGCTGTTTAAGATATGTTTGAGCGGCTAAATTACTCTATGAGCCAAGATATCTTTAAATCCTAAGTTAATTGCGGATTCAGGTTATTTTTTCGGGCGGTAGACTTGTGTGGATTTTCACGGTAAAGCAACCCCATAAATTCATGTAAGGTAATCTTATGGTAATTTAAGAAGATTAATTCAATTAACATAAATTGTTTAAATTTTTTTTATAGGTTATTGAGCTCAATAAAAAAGGCACCACAACCTCAAGCTAATTATCGAGATTGAGACTTTAGCGTGACAGCTGAGGTGAGTAATTAAATTTCTGTAATCATTTTTATTTCAAAACATATGTTGATTTAATGTATGTTTTAGTTCAGTTCGATTTATATAGTAGTATATTCTTTATATTTTTAGATAGAAAGTTATGTATGACTGAAGAGTTATAAAAGATGTGCATGTATGATATTTAGATAGACATTATATGTAAGTAAGATAAACATGTAGAAAAGATATGCATGATATAAGTAAAAGATATGTCCGAGATAGATATAAGTAAGAAATATGTATGAGATAGATGTATAAATGATATAAAAGATGTCTGATGAATGTTGAATAACAGAGAAATATGCATGTTAGTAGATGCATAAAGATGTCCCAGAATAATGTATGTATGAAGAATGAAATAACTTATATGTGAAAGTTTGCATGTGCATATTCAAAGCAAGATTCCACCTCCTAATAATGCATGCAGTCGATGCCAGTGTACCTGTGTGCGTAGAGTTTTTCTACCACCCAAGACAATTATGATGGTTAGATCACTAATCGTTGTGTCGACGGAATAAGATCGGTCAGGGGCGGTCAGGGGCGAGTAGATTAGAGCTTTCCTCCTCAGGCAATTATGATGTTTACATTGCTAACCGCTGTGCCGATAAGATAATATCGATTAGGGGCATTTCCAGTAGATCGCTAACTGTTATTTCGACGAGAGCCGATGTGGTAATATCAGTCAAGGGTATGTTAGATTGTTGACAGAATGACGGTGATCCTCACATAGATAGAAATGTATGTAAATAATATAAAGTAAAATTAAAGTTAAGATAAATGCATATGAAAGATTAATATATGTTCATTTAAAAAAATGTTATTGATACATGCATTAATATGTATCAGATTGCTTATAAAATTATGAAATACCAGTGTATTCTAAGATTTCTTATAGACTGACATACATATTATATTCTTTTTTTTAGATTACTATAGTTTAGAAGTGTGATTACTCCAATTTTATCTTTAGATAATTCATTATGTTGCTCCAATATTATTATTTAGGTTTTAAAGATTTAAACAAGATGAATAGTAGATGAGCAAATGTATACAGGAGGCGAGAACAACAACCAGAAATGTGAAAATTTCTACTTGTTATTTTTAATTTCTTACTTTTAGTGGCTCTCTCTTATATTATTTGAATATTAAATTGTTAGTGATAAAATTAAAATAACAAAGAATTGATTTTCATCGTCCGACCGTCAATTTCCGTCTTGGTTAACCCAAGTCCCGGGTCGGATCATGACAAATATAATGATTAGTATTTACCACACTTAAATCTTAAATGTTCGTATTGCAATAAAAAAACCTATCTCGAGCATTGGGGCTCTTAGAGAATTTTGGAAATATTGGATGAGCACAAACTATCAATGTTGGACAAGCACAAACTAAATTTTGCAAGCTTGATACTAAGTGGGCAAACTTATGGGAGGCCGTGGGTGAAAAAGCTAGGAGCTTGTGTTAGAGTGGGGTGTCTACAAGTGCGGGTGATGCATGTTTGCGAGAGTGAAATGACAATCTTGACGTTTACATGTGTTGCTATAGTTTATGAATTAGTATGCAACTTGCAAAGGAAGTAGCTTAATTTTACTACTATGAAAACAAACTTGTAATTTTGTCTAAAAATCTTTGACTATTTGTATGTTAGATTAAGGGTCTGTTTGAGGCAGCTGCAGTTGTTTTAAGAAACAGTTATGAAACTGCTATAGAAAAAATTACTTTTTAAAAAATTGTGGTGGTTATTATAAATTTATTTTATTTTCAAAAAGTTAGATCACAACTTTCTAGTAGTTACCACACTTTTACAACTCAGATTGAAAACAAACAACTTTCTACCATAGAAATTTCTTAAAAGTGGCAAAAAAACAATTTCTCAAATAAAACTGTGGTGACAATCTGTAAAGTAAAGTAGATAGAAAGCTGTCTCAAACAGACCCTAAATCAAATCTTTGTCATCCATGAATCATGATGTAACATCTGATATCTTTCGGATTTTTTATTTCTTTCTAACCGTTGCATTTATGGCACTTTGCTATGATTTCATCTCCTTCCATTTCAAATTTATGAATCTAATTTTCTTTGTAATTTTAATTTATTGCCCTTTATGTGTGTCTTTGTTCACCAGTATCTAATCTTTATACAATCATTGTGCTTTATGTTCTTGATTGTTTTGCAAGCTATGTGATATTCAAATAACCTAATGACAATTTTCAAAAAGCTTTTTTCTTCTGCACTTCAATCTTGGATTTTCTTATATTAGTTTATTGTAGTAAATTGTTCTCCATGAATACAATTTGTTACGGTATGATTAACAGTATCGATATCCTTTCCAACTTCTTGATTTTAAATATGCATTTCTTTGTCTGCTTTATCGCTTCATTGCCTCACACCGTTCTTTATTTTTCCGCAGACCTCATTGAATGCGTTCTAATGGTCACGCATACCTTTAAATAACTATTAATTCAAATTGTACCCAGACAACTTTTCAAGCAGAAGATTTTTAAGTTTTGATCTTCAGGCCCTCGAGACTTTCTAATGCATCTTTGAAATTTTTTCTTTTCTTTTATCATTTGGCCCCAGAGCATAAAATCAGCTTTCAAAGCCCCATTGTCTCGCCAGCATCTCATGTATTTTTTGCAATATATCACAGATGTTTCCTTGCATTGTACTGTTTGATTTATCCACTTAATAATCTCTATGATTTTGTGATATTATGTATGATTGAGTGCTGAGGAAAAAAAAAATGATGTGTGTTAAACAGTTGAAGTTCACATTCTAAGTATGATGTTAGTATCAGCCATTTAAAATCTAGCAATAAATAGAGAAAAGTGTCAAAATAATCTTCTGCGGGGGGTCATTTTAGTCCTAAAGTTTATGAAAGTGTCAATTTAATCCCTAGACTCTTTTAATATGGGCTGAATAATCCCGAAAGAGGACTATTTTAACCCAAATTTAAAAACTTTGTGGACTAATTTAACACTTTATGGACTTAGGGACTAAAATGACCCCATCTAAACAGTCAGGGGACTATTTTGACACTTGTAATAAATATGAAATTAAAATGGGACATTGACATTCGTACCGCACAATTCTTATGTATTTACATATCTATTACTTTAACATTCATATTTACTTGCATACCACTCAATACTTTAACAAGACATAAAAAATACCACCTTCATTACCTTTAAAAGTAAAATACACCTTTTCATCATAGGCTTTTGATACCGAGTTGTTATAAATGTAACTATCAAACTTTGGGTGTTGGATATGTTAATATGTAAGAATTGTTTGGTTTGTATGTGAATTTCCCAATTAAAATTTCATATTACTATTTCTAGAGCTCACCCTGCAAAAAAAAAAAAAAAAAAAAATAAAAAAAACGTTACAATGTTCATTCTGTCTTTTGCATGATTTTCATTTAATGATTTTGTAGTGTGATATTTCTGTCTACTTTTTTTTTTGGAGCTGTTTATCTTCCTGACATATTCAATCCACACCCCACGCATAATAAGCTAAAAGTTGATATAAGCAGCTGTCAATTGTAACGTGGTTCAGTGATGCAGGTCAGTGTTGATGGCTTATTTTGCTGCACAATCTCTAGCGATCAGTCCGTGAAAATTTATGATGTCGTAAATTATGATATGATGGTTATGTTGAGATTGTCGTTCGTACCTGGAGCTGTTGAATGGGTCTACAAACAAGGAGCTGTGAAGGCCAAGCTCGCAATCAGTGAACGTCATTCCCGTTTTGTTCATGTTTATGATGCACATGCTGGTTCCAATGACCCAATAGTTTCAAGAGAGGTCTGTTTGTTCTTAAATCACAGTTAATTTGAATTATTTTTTGGAAGCTTTACATACATACCCACTCAAAATTCTTATGTATTTACATATCTAACACCTTAACTTAAATTCTTACATACATGCCATCTTCCCCATGCATGAAAAGGTGTATTTCAATTTTTAAAAGTTAAAATAGTGTTATTTATGATTGATATGTAAGAATTGAGTGCTATGCCTGTAAATCTTCTTTTTATTTAACTACTATACATTCAACCTTTACCCCTTCAGATTCATATGGGACCTCTGAAAGTTATGAAATATAACCACATATATGATACTGTAATTTCTGCCGATGCTAAAGGAGTTCTTGAATACTGGAGCCCTGCAACATTGCAATTTCCTGAAGATGGGTATGTGTATTGTTTTTTTTTTTTTTTTCTATCAACCTTAAACCAGGAAATTTTATCGTTTTATCATAAACTATGTTGGTTGCATGGTATCAAATTTATAAAAAAACCCCCTGCTATTTTTTATTGTTGTTATTCACCTTGTCTTCTCTCTTCATTTATAATTTTTTTTTGTTTTTGTTTTATCTTGTTTATGTTTTGATTCAAAACGAAATATATTTGGTATCTTTGATTAAGATATGATGGCTTTTGTAAACACCTAAAACATCTAAAAGTTGTTTTGAGTGCTTTTAAAAATATTTTTTATTTATTTTTAGAAAAAAAAATATACTAACAACACATTAAATAAACATGTTTTTTTTCCTTAAAGTGAAAAAAATTGATCCTGAAGGTTTGATGAGAAAAAAATAATGATTCTTCTTAAATTTTGGAAGTAGTGTTGACAAGATAAATTGTAGAGGAATTCCAGATTGGGAAAGCTACAAATTCAGCAAATCCTTTGCTAGAAAATAGGAAACTGAAACTAACAAAAATAGGAAATTATGAAAAAAAAAAAAAAAACTAGAAATTTCTAAATGTAGAAAACTCTAATTTTTCTCCTAGAAATCCGATACTCCACCTCATGTTGGAGCATAAATATCTATCATGGCCAACTTACATACGAGGAGCTCAAAATTTTACTTGAAAAGTTTTTTGGTGAAGATATCTACTATTTATTGCGCGGTAGGAATAAAAGGCAAACAAAGCTGCTCCACAATCAATCATTTTTTTATGAAGTGTCTGTCAATTTCCACATGCTTTGAACTATCATGTTTTAATGAATTTTGTGCAATATTTATTGATGTTTTTTTGTCACCGTACAACTTAATTGAAATGTTATCGGGATCCGTAGCTCTTCCAAAATTCTCTTCAACCATGAAATCTCACATACTTCTTTTGCCATAGCCTTGTATTCAGCCTTAGCCGTGCTCATTGCATCCACATTTTGTATCTTACTTCGTAATATAACCAGATTTCCACATACATAAGTACAATATTTGAGACGTCGTTCTCTTGTCAATAATTGAGCTTGCCGTATCTTCATTAGTTTATGCCTTTACATCAAGTTGTGTGGTCTTTTGAATGACTATGCTCTTGTCTGGCAAACTTTTTAGGTATATGAAAATTCTATTAACTGGTTGAAGGTGTTTCTTATTGGGTGAATGCATAAAATAGTTTAACGAACTCAGAGCAAAGATAATATTTAGCCGTATATGTGATAAATATATAAACTTTTCCATTAATTTTTAATACCGAATATATTTATTAGATCACATTCCTTTCAATCTCCTAGTTTTTGATTAAGACTAATTTGAGTGTTTATAGGCTTACAATCATTGTCCCAGTTTCTTTGAGAGCATCAAGAACATACTTTCATTTGGAAACACCAATTTTTGTTTCGATGGACTAATTTTCATGCTAAGGAAATACCTCAGAGATTTTGAGTCATTGATTTAAAAAATTGATGAGAGAGAAGTCTTCAAATAGTCTATTTCGTCCACATAGACAATTAAAATGACCGTCTTCCCATCATTTAAATGTCCAGAAAATATTATGTGATATCATTGCCCTTGAGTATACCCCTGACTTTTAGCAAATAGAGTAAATTTCTCAAATCACGCTCTTGGTGACTGCTTTAACTCATACATGAACTTCTTTAACTGACGCACTTTTGTGCCAAACTTTTCACTAAATACTAGAGGTGCGTCCATATACACTACTTTCTTTAAGTTTTTATTCAGTAATGCATTTTTTATATCCAACTGTTGTAAGGATCATTCAAGATTAGCTGCAAATGATAGAAGAACTTTTATAGAATTTTGTTTTGCGATTGAGGCAATTTCTAAATAATCAATGTCATATGTCTGAGTGAATCCCTTGGCAGCTAGTCAAACCTTGTATCGTCTTGAGAGCCACAAACTTATACTTGAATTTGAACACTTATTTGCACCTTACATTTGTCTTTTCTCCAAGTAGATCAATCAACCTTGCGTGTCATTTTTTTAGGAGCTTTTATCTCTTCAAAAATAGTTTTTTTCCACTTAGGAACTTTTAGAGCGTCCTGCACAGTACTAAAAATCTTTATACAAGACAAGTGTGAGGTAAACGCATGAAAACAAATGATAGATTTTCATATAATATATAATGGGACAATGAATTTTTAGTACAGGATTTCACACCCTTACAAGCGACAATGGGAAGATTGGAATCATTAAGCTTAGGATTGAGGCTAGATTCAGGTTCAAGGCTAAAAAACTTGAAACTCGAAGATGAAGTGGGTTGAACATGGGGTAAAAACTTAGTTAGGACATCACTTGTAGGATTGTTCATGGATTTTGGGGAGTACAAAGAATTCATAGACCTTTTATTATTGAGTTATCCTTTGGAGCGTATAGATGATGTGTGAAAAGATTGCATGAATTTCTTTATATATTGCACATTTTTTTGAAAGAAGTTGTACTTTATAGAAAGGTATTTGCATATTTTTCTTGCAGGTATAACATGTATTAGAAGTGTAACAAAGTGGAAGAAGCCTGGAGGCAAAAGGAGAAAATTTGAAAAAAAAAAGTTTGTGAAGGCTGAGGCAATGACGCCAAGCACTGGGCGCCTAGGCGCCGACCAAGCCTGGAAAACTGAGAGAATGAGGCCAAGTCGTCAACCACAGGGTACCATGGCCCCAGCTATGAAGGCTAAGGCCATGGCGCCAGATCAGTGTGGCTCTTAGGCGCCTGACCAACAAAGTGCAACCCGACAGGTTGGCGCAACCACTGGGACATGGCCCTAGTCCTAAAGGCCAGAATAGAGCGACGCCTAGGTAGCAGTGCCAAATTTTACACAGTTTTGAGGCAGCTCAGAGCAGTTTCAGAGCGAGTTAATGACATTTTTAAGAGCAGTTTGTAGTGAATTTGAAGAGGAGAAGAAGAGTTCGTGAAGGAGAAGTCTAGAGAGTTTTCTTGGTGGTGATTTCTGTTGTGTGTGTTGGGTTAGAGAGTGTTTAGGAGGGATTTTCCTCCATTGTTTGTAAGTGTCCTAGGCTTGTTCTAAGCAAGTCTAGGGGTGTGAGTTGTGCTGTGTTGTAAGTTCTGATTGTATAAGGAGTTCCAAGAGAAGAGTAAGGGCTTAGGTGGAGCAATCTCAAGGCAAATTGAGGGAGAGAGAAGTATACTTGTGATTTGGATTTATAGTTTTTCTGAAACACATTTGTATGTTGAATTTTTTTGTTTCAATGCATTCTGGTGTTGTTTTATCCATGCTTTCTGAATAAATTTTCTTGCTTTTTCTTGTGGTGATGTAGTAGGTGTGTAGGAATGTGGATAACATGCATGAAATAATTTTTATTCTATATTTGTGATAATTTACTTCTGCACTTAGTTTACTTTTCAATTTGACCAATTGATGTGTTAAAATGTGTTGTGAACCCGTAAGGACTCAGATGGGCTGTGACATAAACAACTAAGAAAATCACGTTGAACTATAAGGTATGAATCAACGTACACTGTAGGGAGATGCAAATAAATATGGAGATAATTTCATTGGGGTTAAGAAATTAATGTCATTTTAAACACATCTCTTTATTCTCTCAGAAGAGGGTAAAGAAGATTTATGCTTCTATTTGTCACAATATTTTACCTTATTTTACATTTCTTCCACATCTAAACTATAATATTATCACTGCAAGGAAATGTAACCTTAGCACTTGCAAAACCAATTTACTTAAGGTAGTTAGAAATTTTGTAGGAGTCACTTTATATAATTGCAGTAGGTTTGTTACTAAAACTTAAGTATTTCAATATTCCAAACTAAGAACGAATTAAGTAGACTAGAATATTTTTCTACTTTGGATTCCAGTGTTCCCTGTATGTTTGACATTTCGGACTCTTCAGAGTCGTATATTACTAAAACGATATGTACTTGAGTGAGAAACCTCAGTGTGTAGGAAAATTTGATTTTAAGATTTCAATCAAGTTAATAGAGAGCAAACCGAATTTTCCAGTGTCGTTATTAGGATTTACATTATTGTGATAACAGTTGAGGCGGATCAGTAGACAATGCCAAATGATACTAGTGTCATGGTTCTTTTTTATGTTTCTTCTTTGTTAGTTATAGAATCATGAATAACATGAGATGACACTGGGAAGACCTGAATCGTCTTCAATATTTACTCACTTTCTCTTGATATAATATAGTTTGAACTTTTAGGTTGTTGAACAGCTAAGATTGAGGAGGTATTATTTTTTTAATGTTTGATTTGGAAAAGATCCTAAAACATAGTAGCCGAATCTTTGTTTTGTTTCGTCCTTGCAGATGTGGTGTGAAAAAAGGGTGCAATTTAAAAAATGTGACATCTATTGGTCAGCTTCTTAAAATGAGATCAAAATATTTATTCTCCATTTAGTGGGAGCATAACCAACAAACATACATTTTTTGGCTCTAGGTTCAAATTTTCTTCATATATGGCTATGAATGTGAACAAATGTTATTAAAAATAAGTGAGCCGATTTGTTATATAAATTTTATGAAAAATATCAATAAGTGTTTGAAAGTTTAAAATCTTATTGGGTGTTCTATTTATAAGAAGTGTAGCAGTAAAAATAACTTAACTTTAAATATATTTTGATGGTTGATTGGTAAAGATCAATGCCCGAGCTACTTTTAATAAGTGTTTGTATTTTCTTTCAGCCAAATCATTTTATTGCAGATTGTCGACACAAGTGCTTTAATGAACTACATCTTTTTAAGAAGTTGATCAAAATTTTTTGAAATATTCTCAGCCATCATGATTCTGTAATATTTGAATATTTTTTTGAAACTGTGTTTGTATAATGGTGTAAAATTTTTTGAAAATTATTTCTATTTTATATTTTTCTTCATTAAATAACCCCACTTAATGTTGTGCGATCATCAATAAATGTCAAAAATCATTTTTTATCATAATATGTAAGAGTTCTACAAGGACCCAAGATATCATTATGAATAAAAGTAAATTGTATGGTTGGTTTGTAAGTTTGAGTGAAAAAGACGCAGGATGATGTTTGGTAAACCAACAAATTTCATATTAAAATAAGATATTTTATTTTGAAATAAATTGTAAAATAAGCATTTTAGATGCTGAAAATTTAGATGATTTATATCGTCAAAACATAATGTCATTATATATAGAAAAAAAATCAAAGCATATGCTAGTATATTGGCAATATCTATTCGAGTCAGGTTGTTCTCAAAATAATAATTCAATATTTTTCCTTAGCACTGTCAACAATCATCGTAATAGTCGATTTTTAAAACCTACAATAAGAGGAGTATAAATTTGCTTGACATTGATAGTTAAAAGTAATCTTCCTATGGACAATAAGTTATGAGATAAATTGGGAACATGGAACATATCGTGGAGAGTTAACAATGAAGTAAATTTGATAGTTCCTACCCTAATAATTATCGAGAGTGAACTATCTTAGGGTTTACCATGAAGCTTCAAACTTGTCTCATTCGTATGGTATGATTTTTAACAATTCTCGTACTATATTTTCTTGTGCCTTCATTGTCAGTATCAACCCCTTCTGATACAAGAACCCAGTTTTTATGATTATAAAGTGGGTCAGTGTTATGCAATATGATTTTTCTCGAGTCCTCATCTCTAATCTTAGAAATGCTTTCTTGAATAGAAGATAGTGTCTTCTTCTTGAGAATGGGACTTGCAAAAGATATCTAAAACCCAATCGTTTCTTTTTTTCCTTCTTATGGCAAGCATAGTCTATCAAATTCTCCCAAACATCATCATAATTTTGATAAACTCCTGTCATAATGTTATCAACTCATTGTAAAACTCAAAATTTTTTGAAGAATTCTCTAGGACTAAATAAGATCTTGAACTGTTTCCTAGACATCTTGGGTAGTGGGAAGAAAGTTATGATGTTTCCATTGGCGGGTTCCATGGAGTTGATTGGAAGAAAGTGGTAATAGAGTTTTCAAACTATTATTTTTTCATATTAGAATCATCAATAGTAGGTTTTAAAATTTATCTATTTAAATGCCTAATTTTGCCTCTCTTTAGTTGCCAATTTTACGGATAGATCTCACTCGAGATCAGCGTTTTGAAAACCAGTCCGACTGATTCGATCGTGAACCGTTTTGTGGTCCGGTCCCAACTTTTGATTGAACAATTTATGCAACAAACAGTTCTAGACCCACGACAAACCGTTGTTCTACCGACAAACTGGTTCTGGTTCTGGTTAACTAGAACTGGCTTGAACACAGTGTAAAGTGCATGTGCTTCGTTTTCCCTCCCCATGGCGTCTATGAGGCTTAAATCCTTAATTATATCATCTTGTCCCCAAACCGAGAGAACCTTCATCCCACATCGCTTTTCATGTGAGACATCATCGTTCCCTGTTGCTCATGGTTCATTAGCCATTCACTTTCATTCATCATTTGTAATTTGTCTACCCCGAATTCAGTTCACCAGACATTTGACTTTTTTCATATTTTGTTGGCCGTTTGCAAGTAAAATCATCTTTCTATGTGCTTTTCTTTTTTTCTCGTACTTTGTAGGTTGTACTGTAGTTGTTGTTGTTGGTTGTTGCATTGCACTTTTATTGGTTGTCCGCTTTGTTTTGCTTATATGGAATGAATAGCTGCAGAGTCACTCTTCTCTTACCTTTCTATAGTTAATGGCTTAAAGGGATTGCAGAATAACAAATAATCTATTTTTAAGTCAATTATCACAACTCTATAGAACCATTATTCAAATTTAGGCCTAAAGGCTAAACCAATTATGTCTGAACTTTCTTGTTTTTATATGTTTAATTTGTATTATGACATCATTATTATATCATTTTTTATTATATTTAAATAATTTTTTTAATTATTATATCATCTATTTTACATCCTGGTTGGATCCCGGTCAAACGAATGAACCTTGAACCTCTCTCTCTTTCGATTTGTGTCTTGTCCGATTTTCAGAACCTTGGTCGAGATGGTTATGCCTATTGAGTATTTTAACCGTGAGTTAAGGGGCTGAATTCTAGGAATAATAATCTGCATATGCAAGTGTGAGACGACTTGTAGGGTGGGACGAAGTGGTTTCAGAATTACCAAAACTAGCAGATACTGTATAATTTCTTTGGGCACCAATCATTGCCGACTTATACAAAAGCATCATAAGAAAGAAGAAGATGGAAATAAGGCATGGGGCTCTAATATCATGAAGGTTTCATGTAAAGAAAAAATAATGATTCTTCTTAAATCATAAGAGATGTTTACTAGATAAATGACAAAGAAATATCACGAAATTAACAAGCCACAAAATCAGCAAATCTCCATGCTAGAACATAAGAAACAGAAATTATCGAAAATAAAAAAAATCTAATTTCTCTCCTAAAAATCCAACAGATCCCAAGCAAGCAATTAGTTTTTTATTGTTATTATCCGGCAGTCTTTGGCTGCACAGTTGTTTTTTTTTTCTCTGTACTTTTAGGACCCATTTGTGATAATTCCATATACACATTTGAATAAATAATTTGTTGTTGTATGTTTGAAGTATCTATAAAATCTTGCTTTCCTTAGCTCCTGATTGCCGTACTCACACGTTGATGAATGCAGGGTAAGTTTCAGGTTGAAAACAGATACAAATCTTTTTGATATTGCCAAGTCGAAGACAACTGTTTCAGCTATTGAGGTAATGACTCCAAAACTCCTAATGTTACCAATTATTTTTATTCTGCTTTCAAGAATTCCTTGCTTCCGTGGCTAGTGTTTTTTAGGACAACTAGAAAGTGGATTGAGATGGTGCAAAGTGGCATAATTATGATTGGAGATTTTGTAAAATGAGGGCTGGAANTCTTCATATCACATAAGAAATACCACTATTTTAACTTTTAAAAAGTGAAATGCACCATTTTATGCATAGGTAAGGTAGACTATACGTAAAAATTGAAGTTTAGGTTTTGGATATGTAAATACATAAGATTTAAGTGATATGCATGTAAATCTTCCTTTTTTTTTCTCAATTCCTTTTTCTGGGATAATCATATCCTCTTACATGTCATCATTCTAGCTGTATTTCGGCTCCCTTGAGGGTTGTCTAGCAGCAGCTCTAGCAGTTTTAGTAAATCTTATAAATTTGGACTTGCTAAATTCTGCCAACAATGGGATTTAGTAATTCGGTATTTAAGGCAAAACTGAGAAAGAATTGAGAAGGAACTGGATCTTTACTAAATCCTGAATTTAGGACTGCCATTTT
>JXCR01109441.1:0-15280 GCA_002079205.1 Phalaenopsis hybrid cultivar
CGTGGATAAAACGAGAGAAAAAACACAGGAAAAACTTGAATTATGGAGGTCTACTTTGGAGTAAAGGCCTTCGTTTAAGTAGAACTAAAACTGAATACATGGAATGTAATTTTAGTAGTAATAGCTATAGTGCCAAAAGTGTGACTTTGGGTGATCAAATTATTAAAAGGTGCGAACGATTTAGATATCTCGGGTGAAGGTCTACATTGAAGTCTAAAGGTCTTCGTTTAAGTAGAACTAAAACTGAATACATGGAATGTAATTTTAGTAGTAATAGCTCTAGCATTCGTTTAAGTAGAACTAAAACTGAATACATGGAATGTAATTTTAGTAGTAATAGCTGTAGTCATTTAAGTAGAACTAAAACTGAATACATGGAATGTAATTTTAGTAGATAATAGCTCTAGTGACAGAAGTGTGACTTTGGGTGATCAAATTATTAAAAAGTGTGAACGATTTAGATATCTTGGGTCTGTTGTTCAAAGCGATGGTGATGGATAACATATTAGAATTCAAGTTGGTTGGTTGAAGTGGAGGAATGCTTCGGGCCTTTTGTGTGATAGAAAAGTACCGCNATTACGATAATGTCCCATGAGATATCCTTTGGAGAGTTCTCGAGAAGAAATGTGTTGATATGACTTATATTCAAGTCATTAAAGATNCGTTTCAAATGGCAAAATGGTTTTCTGAAGAGTATTCCATATGCGAAAACTAAAAGGAAACATATTTGTGAATAATATTTTTTGATTGCATGTAATTCTGCGGTTAATTGCATATTTTTCACTGCNCATGTTTCAAATGGCAAAATGGTTTTCTGAAGAGTATTCCATATGCGTAAACTAAAAGGAAACATATTTGTGAATAATATTTTTTGATTGCGTGTAATTCTGCGGTTAGTTGCATATTTTTCACTGCCTCTGTAATTGAATTTTCTATTCTTATTTCATTCCAATTTGATATTCTGCAACTTATTATGGACTTGCAGACTCCAACCTGAGTGGAGCAGTAGCCCTGTAAGAATGGCGAAAGCTGACCGCAGACATTTGAGAAAGCACAGATGGAGAACTGCTCTTACATGCTGTAAATTCTGATTGCAGGTTCTGTCTTCATTATTTAAGCAAGTTGGTCAAATTTTCATTAGTATTAAGTGATTTGGAAGAAAATTTTATGTTTTTTTTTTCTCTTTTTTTTGTCTCGTCTCTATATTTAGCTTAAGCAGCTGGTGGCTGTGCCATTGAAATATAGTATTGTTTGTGTAGAATAATCGGTTTCCTGGTTGTATACTTATTGGTTTGGGAGAGGAAGAAGGTGCTTATTTTATGTGCATGTTCTGACTTTGATTTTTTAAATTATTTATTATTATTATTATCATTATTATTATTTTAAGTTTACCGTGCTGCTTTGAATTGCTATGAATGACAGCATAAATCCATATATTTTATATGAACCCTTATTGAAGGGGAGAATTATTGTGAATTATGCTATCTTCAAATTTTACTATTCTTTATGCTAAAGTTCTCATTTAACAGTGATTCTTAAAGCCATGTAATTCAACAAATTTTCAGCACACTTTTTACTTTTTGGTCCTATTACATATAAAAGTGATGTCTTGAAGACAATGGAACAAAGTCATGCTTATTCCATAGGTTTTTATGAGCCTTTTTCTCATAGGTTTAGACCACATATATTTTTTTGGTTATAGAGAAATTGTTCTCTTAATTATACTATAATTTGATCTCATAATGCTCCCTTATGAATTTATTGACATAAGTATAGAACATATTCATCATTTAACATAAGGGATGAAAATATATATTATTTCTGATATTATGATATTTTTATATCATATCCGACATGTATTTTATCGGATATTCTCAACATAAGCATTTAGGAAAATGTCTATTTATATCAAAAAATTTAAATAGCATTTAATCAATTAAATTATAATAATAACAATTATAGTAATAATATAATAACAATAATAAGAATAATTTAATTTGTTCGTCTTCAAAAGACTTATTCATCTATATATATATCATAGAAGGAAAATTACTAACAATATGACTAAGTTGTTATAATAATATCACTAAAGTAAATGCCCCAATATGGTAATTTAACTAGATAGATATGTTAATATAGATAAAATTTTTGTGGTACATAAATGAATGTAATTTTTCCTTCATCTCATCAATCACAACAAGTGCGAGGTTTGGATGGGATCAAATTAGGCAAGTATCCTCAATTACCCGGCTCCCGTAAAAATTTACTTCACTTGAAACAAAATGCTTAATGGAGAGTCTGCTTTCTAATTGATTGGAGGCTTGAAGCCAAGTGTTTTTATAACATATAACATAAGTGTGCATGACATGCATTTATGATATTTATTTTTGACTTATTTTGTCATATAACATTCAATTCACATATATAACAACCAATTCAATTCAAATTTCATAAAAACGAGCAAAATGACAAATTTAACCAAGCTCATATTTTGAATTGTCTGAACATTATTGTCTTCATAATTAAATGGAAATTTTATTAAGCAGTATTTGAACCAACTACAGCAAAGAGAAAAATGAGATCTAATATCTAGAAGCATTTGAAGCAATTCCACTGTCAAACAAACAAGAAGAAATAAATAAACAAAAATATGAAGCCGCATGAGAGTGCCTCAATTCCAACAGTGGAGAACTTGAGATGACCAAAATTCTGCTTACTCAAACCATCCATGGAAGACAAGGAAGGATTCATTTCCAGTGTCAGAGAACGGCATGAGCCTTTCCATAGTACCTGTTGATGTATGGTACCTGAAACAATAACAACAACAAAAATTGCGTCATTAAATGACAAACACATGAAAATGTGCAATAAATATTAAATAAAATTAAAAAAAAAATGGCATTTACATTCATACCAACAACTTCCTAGATATTTATATATCTAAAATCTAAACTTTACTTTTTATACTTATTCCACCTAAATCTTTGATATTGCATCAAACATACATCATTTTGACTTTTAAAAAGTGAAATGTATTATTTCATGCACAAGTAAGGTGGGGCATGCATGTAAAAACTAAAATTTAGATGTTAGATGTATAAATACATAGAAATTAAGTGTTATACGTAAACCTTCCTACAAAAATAAGGTCAGGTTTAATTGGTACTGTTTTATAACAATTGTATTGATTTGTATGATGCAGTGTTAAATTCAGTATGAATTTAAAAAATATTATATAATCTTTACATCTTTTATCGATGATTCTAACCGTCGTTTTGGTCATTAAGAAGGCTGGCATTCCATCAAAATAGTAGCAAAATGGTTGAACCTAATGTAAAGCAGCAAGAGCTTATCACAAGCACCGATCAAGGCCGAAGAGAAGAGGATTAAGAGAAAGGAAGTCAAAATAGATAATCTTAAATAAATATTATTGTTTGGAATCCTTTATCCCTTATTTGAGAAGTGAGAACCAAGATATATGATATAAGATGAGCTATATGATAAAAATGAGAAAAATTACATATATAGACATGGTGTAGTAGGTTCTGCAGCAGAAAATTTTGACTGGCAGGTGTCCGCTTGGAACTTCAAGAGAGTAATGTAGACAATTACTTCTAATGACAACCCCTAATGGACTGACAAGTACTCTTGATAAAGTAGAGTTAGCCAGCTAGCAAGTCGCATCTTAAATTATTTGGGGCGATTTCAATAGCTTAGTATTGAGAATTGATTAAGGTTTATCTTTATAAGGGTGGCTTGATAAGGCTGGAGAAAATGCTGTGAATTTTGGAAATAGGGGACAAAGCCTCTTGTAAATCAATAGAAGGGAGAAGAAGCAGGAGCACGTGGAATCAGTTTGTCTTTATAAGAGAGGCAAGCCGAAGAAAATGAAACAGATAACAGGTCATGTAGAAATCGAGCAATCGGGAGGAGCTGAGTAGAGGATTGAGAAAATTGTGCACGCTAACAAGCAAGATCAAGATGGAGCAAAAATCAGCAGCAATTTAGACATGCGCAGGAGAGGGGGATCATGAAATGTGTGTGGGCTCGAGTGAGTGGTTGAGCANCTGAGCAGAAGCTTCAAGTGTTGCACCAAGCACAAGTCAAGATGCTGGTTCGTGTGATGATGAGGGAGATGATGCAAGTGATGGGTGAGCATGAGGCTAGAGCCGATAAGCAAACTCGCGCAAGCAAGACTACGTATAAGTAACACATGAACAGGAGCTGAACCGGAGGGCCATCGCAACACAAGGTTCTCAGGTTGATCGTGAGATGTTGCAATCTACTGAGTTAAGCAGCCAACAATCCAACAAAATCAATTGGGGACTTGCAATTTTGTATATGGAATAGAAGAACTGAGCATTCGGAGCCAAATATATCTTGTTCGATTAAGATAAATATAAAATTAAAGCTTTTATTTTAATCAAAATTTTAAGAATTTTCTTGGATTGATGAATTTAAATACTGAGAATGATTTTGTAAAAATTATCTTGTTCATTTTATAAATATATTGGCTTCTATAGAGCCACACAACATTTACAAATGAACCCCTAGAATTCTTCTATTTATAACTAGAACCCTAAATTAGATACAAATCTCAACACTACCCTCAAGGTGGGTGAAAGATATTCATTAAGCCCATCATGTCACTTAACCTAGTTAACTTCATTGAGCTAAGTCCTTTAGTGAAGCAACCAGGCACCTGCTTTCCAGTAGCTACATGACTTGATTCCAACAATCCATTATTTGGCTTCCCCTTGATGAATAAGCTACATGTTTAGTTCTATCGTGTTGCACCGGGTTGTTGGCAATGTTGATAGCAGACTTGTTGTCACACCACAACTTCATTTGAGTTCCTCAATCCACTTCGAGTTCAACCAACAAGGCTTTCAACCACCTCATCTCAGCAACTCCTAATGTCATGGCCCTCAATTCTGTCTCTGCCATTGACCTTGCTACAATTGACTGTTTCTTGCTCTTCCACGAGACCAAGTTGCCACTCACAGTATCCTGATGTGGATCGTCTATCATCTGCACAACTTGCAAAGTCAAAATCACAAAAGCCTTCAATGTCTATACGCCCATTCTTCCTGAAGATCAATCCATTTCCTAGTGCACACTTCAAGTATCTCAGGATCTAATATGTTGCATCTATATGACCCTTCATTGGATCATGCATGTAGAGGCTCACCACACTTACTGCAAAAGAAATATCGAGTTGAGTATGACACAAATAGATCAGACGACCCACCTGTATCTGGTACCTCTCATGATCAACATGTTTTCCTACCTCTGCACTCAGCTTAACCTTCTGATCAATTGAAGAGACTGCAGATTTGCACCCCCACATAGTTGCTTCCACGAGGAGTTCTAGTACATACTTTCACTGGGATAAGATCACCCCCTCAGATCCACGGGCGACTTCAATCCCAAGAAAGTATCTGAGTTATCCCGGATCCTTTACCCCGAATTGATTCTACAGTATTCCCTTCAAATGAGCAATCTTTGTCTCATCATCACTGGTGATAATTATGATATCTACGTACACAACAAGTATAGTGCGACCTTCAAGTCGTCGAAAAAACACTGTGTGGTCTACATTGATCTGTTGATATCTCATGTCAATCATTGCATTCTAAACTTGTCAAACAAGGCTGAAGGAGACTGCATCAAGCCATATAGTGACTTTCTGAGCATACACACCTTGTAGACTATCTGAACTATATTGAATTCTGGTGGTATCTCCATATATACCTCCTCCAATAGCTTCTCATGAAGAAAAACATGCTTCACATCAAGTTGGTGTAACCTCCATCTACCATTCACTGCCAGAAAAAACTAGTGTCCTTACCGTGCTCATCTTTGCTATTGATGTCAAGGTTTCATCGTAGACAATGTCATATGTCTGATTGTACCCTTTTGCCACTAGTCGAGCTTTATATCTCTCCACTTTCCCTTGTGAAGTTTGCTTCACAATGAAGATCCACTTGCACCCAACTGCTTTCTTCCCCGCTGATAGTGGTACAATCTCCCATGTTCGATTTTTATCAAGAGCTCCAAGCTCTTCATTCAATGAGGCTTTCCACTTGGGATCCTCCTTAGCTACCTGCCAACGCTTGGGTAAAGAGACAGAGTCCAATGATACAATGAATATTCCATGCAAATGTGAGATGTTATAATAAGAATCAAAGTTAGCAATGTCAAGTTCCCACCCAAAACGATCAGGAGGATGTCCCGCATTGTTGCAGCAAGACCACCTTAACATTGGGGGGTTAGGAGTAGACGAAGGTGGAATAATATCACTTGGAGTTTTGAATTAAAGATGGATGATGTAGGTGTCTCAAGAGTTAGGGAAGACCAAGATAAGGGATTTGTTGATACTACAGACTCTGTTCCCTCAATTTTCTTCTTCCTCCGAGTATACACTCTTAACTCACCCAAAGCCTGAATCCCACCACCTGTAGGTTCAACCTACTTGATTTTCATCTCCTCAGTTGATTCATGTCATGTCACAGGACATGACATTGTGCCCACTTGCAGCACTACTACTCATAATCATATCTCCAGTGGTTGTTGAGTCTCCGAAGAGTGAATCCATCTCCAGAGTGTAGTATGGTTTAAACTCTCTGAATGACACATCCATACTCATAAAGAGTTCCTTTTCAATCGGGCTCCAGCATACAACCCTTCAAAGTAACAGAATACCCTACCAACACACATTTCACAGCTCTGGAATCTAACTTTTCTACATATGGTCTGTTGTCTTACACAAAGCATACATATCCAAATACTTTCAATGGAATGATCCCACTATTGTCATATTTCAACATCTAACAAGGAGATTTCCAATCCAACACTCTCGAGCGCATTCTGTTGATCAATTGAGTCGTTGTCAAAACTGTTTGCTGCCACAAGTGCTTTGGGACATTCATCATGATCATTATACTTCGAGCTACTTCTAGAAGGTGTCTATTCTTCCTTTCTGCCATTCTTTTTGTGTCGTTGTGTATGAATATGTAGTTTGACGTTGCATCCCTTGAGTTGACAAGTACTCAAACGCATTGTTGGTACACTGTCTCATTATAAGACTTTAATATCTTCATTACAACATCATATTGAGTCCGAGTTGTTCTGTGAAAATCTTTAAAGCAGGCAAGCAAATCATTTTAATTTCTCATCAGATATAACCAAATAACACACGAAAAACAGTCAATGAAAGTCAAAAAACAATCAATCTCAACCCTTAACATCTTCTGGCTATGTGATTAGGGTTGTCAAAACGACTATTTGTTCGTGAACGGGTCGTGTTTGGCTCGTTAGCCAAATGAGTCGAACACGAACACACTTTTTGAGCTCGAAATATAAATGAGCCGAACACGAGCCTGGATTTGCTCGTGTTCGACTCGTTTACACCCCCTACAATTTAGTAATACGAGTATTTAGTGACTGGCTAACAACCTAAGTTATTTTGAAATGAGAAATTTTAAGCATAAACTTGGATTAGAAAACGAGTACATAAGAGATAATGTTTATAGATGATACAACCAAACTAGAGAAAGATAACACATTCACAATTGTTTTAGTTTTCAATCAAACAAATATTATTTTCATTAGTGACTTGAAATATATGAATGATTAATTATTAGTGATAAAATTTTAAATTAAATTTATTTTCATTTGATTGTCCAGGTCATGATAAAAGTGATATCAGAGAATAAAGTACACAATTAAGTAATATGAATCATATCAAATGAACTATTAAGGAATATAATAGTAAAATTTAATATGAAATTTATGAAATATGAATCTGAACTTATACTTGTAAATATGACCAATTTGTCCAATTTGATGCGAAATTTTTTGAAAGTGGGAAGATTGTAAATCCTATATTTTTTTGGAAAAATGTAACAAAGCATCTATGAACCCATGATATGGAGACGATGCAATAGATGAATCGGAGAAGATGGAGGATACCAACTGAGCAAGTGGCATCAATTCATCTTTAAAAGAGAGACTAGCCAAAGGAATGAAACAGAGAGCAAGAGACGAAGAAATCAAGCAAGGGGAAGGAGATGAGTAGAAGGTAGAGGAAATTGTATGAGCTAGCTATCAAGATCAAGATCGAACAAAGACCATCAACGATCGAGACATGTACAGGCAAGGGGGACCACAAACGATGTGTGGGCTCAAGTTAGTTAGTCGAGCAAGAAGAGCATGTGGCCGTAACCGTGACACCCAAAACACTTTTTGTGTGGGAACAGTCCCGGATGAAGCATTTCAACTTGGTGTAAAAGTTTGGATTAGCTGCACAAAAAACATTTGTGATTCTATTCTCTCACCTGATTGAAAAGAGAATGAGATTTGTGATGATCAACAATGCTTAGTTGAACTCTCAAACAATGATCAATTGTAGGAGCAAGTTTGGTGTGATGTGGTTTTGATGGACACATGTCACATCCGGCTAGGAAGACCGTGGTTGTTCAACCAAAAAACTCAGCATGACAGCTTCAAGAACATCTACACATTTAAGAAGGATGAGAAGTGCATCATGTTATTATTTGTCAAGCATGCGAAGGGCGTCATCGACACGGGATTCATTAGTCTCACAAGCCACCTTCCTACAGTCAATTTGAGAGGCACGAATGGCCCTTACATTAGTCGTCCTAGAAGGTACCGACGCCGAAAGGGAAATACCCACATGTTTACAATTGCTCCTACACGAATTCAAGTACGTAATGACCGACAGCCTTCCAGACGGCTTCCCACCACTAACGGACATACAACACGCCATAAATCTCATACCAAGATCGATGTTACCAAATTGCCCCGCCTACAGATGGTGATCTGCAGAGTTTGTTACAGGAGGATTAGTTCGAGAAAGCATCAGTCTATGTAGTCCCTGCCCTTTTATACCCAAGAAAGATGGTTCATGACAAATGTGAATTGACAGACGTGTCATTAACAAAATTGCACCTTGACGATCTCTTATAGATCAGTTGCATAGAGTCAACGTCTTCTCAAAAATCGACCTGCACAGTGGATATCATAAGATAAGAATGCAACCAGAAGACGAGTGTAAGACTGCCTTCAAGACGGGAGGTGATCTCTACAAATGGACAGTTATGTATTTCAACCTGTCTAAAGCACCTAGCACTTTCATGTGACTGATGAATCAAGTGTTTCGGGCCCACATTGGGGAATTCGTGATGGTGTACTTCAACGAGATTCTGGTTTACGATAAATCACAAGAGGACCACCTGCAACACCTTCAAGCAGTATTTGAAGTCTTACAAGAAACAATTGTACCCTCACCCAAAGAAATATCACGTCATCACAAACCAAGTATGTTTTTTTTGGCTAATTGTGTCTAGCAAAGGCATTCAAATGAACCGAATGAAAACCAAGACAATCATGAGTTGGCCCGCACCACAATCATTCATCGAGCTATGACAATTTATGGGGCTAGCCTCCTACCAAAGATTTGTCTAAAACTTCAGCAATATCACCCCCCCACCCCAAACAAAACTATTGAAAAGAAAAGAATTTTCTTGGACAGCCACAACCCAGACTAGCTTCGACACATTAAAAGAGAATGTGACTCAGGCACAAGTTCTAGACTTACCGAATTTCAACCAACCATTCGAGTTTGACTGTGACACATCCGTGAAGGTTGTGCATTAAAATAAATAGAAGGTACAAAAGAAGTTATAAAAGCTACACAAAAGGTGTAGTATGGTTGAGCATACCCAACAAAAGACCTATCTAGAGTAAGCCGGGAACAAAAATGGGCTACTTTGTTACTCTATCAGCAAAAAGGAAAGAACTTGTCTAAACTTGGTAAGAAAAGCTATCCAATAAAAATGGGTTACTTTGACCTACTTTGTTACTCTAAACTTGGTAGGAAAACCAACAAAAATGGGCTACTTTGTTACTCTATCTTGAGTAATCCTTGTCAAGATGACGTCTCCAAACCATAGCCTTCAATTTCTCACAAAGAGCAGAAATGATTGTTCTATTATCACCTTCAATGATAATTCTTGTGGTTTCATACATCCAATCCTCAATCAAGCATCCCAAGAAGATAACAACATCAAATTCTACCACCGATCTGTCCCAATGGAGAAAAGATTTACCTATCGCAAGGATGGCCCCTCCCAATTCATTACGAATGACCACACAAATACAAGCTTGACCATTGGGAAGCAGAATGTGACACATCCTTGAAATACCATTGGCGCTATACTCAGTGAAAGAGGTCACCCTGACGCTTTTTTCAGCAAAAAGATGAATGATACATGACAAAAATATTCCACCTATGACAGAGTTTTATGTCATTGTCAAAGCCCTGGAGTTATTACCTACTGACAAAAGAGTTCATCCTCTTCACGGATCACAAAACTTTAAATTTCTTAAACAGTTAGAGCAAACTAAAAAGGTGAAACACTACCCGGGTGGAGTTCTTAGCTTCATTCTAGTTCGAGCTCAAACACAAAAGTTGAGAGCCACAACTACGTCGCGGACGCGCTGAGTTGTCGTTACTACTGATCAAATCCATGCAGACTCGCGTTGTAAGCTTTGAGATTATAAAAAACTTATACGAGACAGATGAAGACTTCTAGAAAATCTGAGAACAATGTCAAGAAAAACCAAACAAACAGTGCTACCGTAAACAAACAGCTACTTGTTCTACCAAAATAAATTATGCATTCCCCGAAGCTCACTGTGAGAGGCCATCATCAAGGAAAACCACAACAACGGATTGGTCGGCCATTTTGTCAGGGATAAGACTAGCAATCGTGAGAGAACATTTTTTTTTGCCTCGACTGGTGAGTGATCTATAGCAACATGTCTGACAACAACACGACCAACAGTGTAGGATTCTCCATATCACCAAAACATGCGGGTAGAATACGAGATTATATACGCTCTGACCAGTACTTAAGGCACCATGGGTCAATGTCAACATGAAGATTGTGGTAGGACTTCCACGCACACAAATGAATAAGAATTCTGTAATAGTAGTTGATCGTTTCTCAAAGATGGTGCATTTTGTGGCCTGCCGCCAGACCCTAGACACATCTCACATAGCTATCGTACGACTTCATGACATCTCAGGACCATCACTTCCAACCGGGATGCCGATTTTCTGAGCCACTTTTGGCGAACCCTCTAGTGCAAATTAGCTAATAAACTTCAATTCAATTCCACAGCACATCCTCAAGCAGATGGAATACCGAAGTAGTTAATAGGAGCCTTGGGAATCTTCTACGATGTTTCATGAGGAAAAGTATCAAACAATGGGATCTCATTCTTTCACTCACTCCATACTTTGAGGATTTTGAAGCTTTGACACATGAGGTCGAAGCTCCCCCGACACTGGGAGACGGACGCGAGAGCTCTGCGGGTCAACCTGGCGCATACCGGTCCAGGTTCCCTGCTGAACCGGGCCATCATAATCGACCTAATGGGGGTGGAAACTTTCACTTCTCATCTCATGCCTTAATTCCTCCTCTACCAGATCCTCTCCTTCCTACTTGGACTAAATTTCAAATTCTTGTCTATTCCTTCTCTTATTAAATTCTTACCTATTTCTCCACCCGTCTAGTTTAGCCTCCGCTTTCATCTATTTATAATTGTTGTGTGTCAATGACTACATTCTTGGACATTTTCAGATTCCATATGTGTCGTCCAAGTATTCCCTCCTCAAGGTTTGTACCCGGCGACGAGTGGTGTTACGGCTATACCTTCCCAAGGTGCTATGTATCTCCACTCCATTCCTTCCTCCCCTATCCGTCACCCGCGCCTACATCTACCCAGAGAATTCGTTGGCCCCGTTCCCTGCTCACTTCAACCGAACGCACTCCCGCCAAACCTCAAAAAATGGGCCGCTACTCCCCTCAAGGATTGACTCAGCTACTTGTCCCTCTCATTTGCGTCGGGACTTCCTGCCTGTTCGACCACAAATTCTTGTAGACTCGTCGCGCCATTCTCTACCCAACTCAGCCATGCGACTCTCGTCCCTGTTCGGTTGTCTGCCTCCGCCAATGCATTCGAGCACCCCTTCTGCCACTTCCAGGGTCATGTCCACTGACTTATACCGCTACCAGCCTTCTAGTTCAGCGGTCCAACGTCCCCCGAGCATCGTTTGACACTTCCAGCGGACTTGCGAACCCCGAAATCATGCTCACAGCTTCCTCTGACAGCTGGATCTACTGCAGTTACTCGAGAGGGTTGTCTGTCATCTGTTACTAATTTACGTTTATTTTTATTTTCTACAATTTACATTATTACTATCTGTTTTTTGTTATTGTAACGTCTCCTTGTACCCCTTTTGAAAATCAACAATAAAATTATATTTTGGTTGTGTCGTGCCTTGGGTTAACTCCCGTATTAATAACAAGCCACTAAGGTTAAAATTTATATGTTCAAAAGGCTCATTTTTATCTCTTAATGAGCCTTCATTAAAATCATCAACATAATAATACACTTTCTCCCTCATCTCATTCTCAATTGTATTTATATTCTCTCATTCATCTTCATCTTCAATCTCAATATCTTCCTCTTACTTAATCAATCTAATTAATAAAAATATTTATTAAATCTTAAAATAATGATTATGCTGATAACAACTTCAATTACATTCTCAATTGGGTATAATATGGGTAAGTGAAAAATATTTGTTAGAGTTATTTTACTTCAAAAAACCCAAGACCTAATTATCTACGCCTCACCAGAATTGAGGCGAGGCAAGTCTTGAGACGGGCCTCATATTATATAAAGTGTAAGTCTAATATAATACCAAACCAGAGATAAAAAACATTAAGAATTTTCCCAAAAAAACGTTAAAGCGGGCCTCAAGGAGGGCTTCATATTATGCAATTTTAAACCATAGTGCCTTGAATAAATTTTTATTGCAAGAACCTCTAATGAGCTGAATAGTATTCTTGATTGAGTATCCTTAATCATTGGTGAGTGAGAAAGTTTCTTTTTCTAGAAGGGTGGGTTCAATAACTAGCTACGAAAAGTTCAATACTAACAAGGGCAATTTGAAATTATTGGATTTAAGCATGTAGAGGCTTCGTGTGAGTACTAAGAAGGTTCACGATAATGATATACTCAAACGGTTCAGATTGTCGTGATGATTTCCTTAGTCTTACAAGGATGAACATGGATGTACAAAAGCATCATTTAAGTGTTATGTATAGATATCATTGAATCAAATAGTTAAAAGTTGCCAATAATATAATGTAATTAGAAGATGGATGTTAGCCAAACAACCGCTAAAACTCTTGCAACTTGCTATGGAGCTGACCAATCTAATAAATTTTGGACTATCTCTGTCTCTCTTGGTACCTTCCGAATGCCACAACATAGATGCTTCTTTTCAGGTTA
The DNA here is from genome assembly GCA_002079205.1 of Phalaenopsis hybrid cultivar. NCBI lineage: Eukaryota > Viridiplantae > Streptophyta > Magnoliopsida > Asparagales > Orchidaceae > Phalaenopsis > Phalaenopsis hybrid cultivar. The sequence goes on from JXCR01109441.1 coordinate 13,393, forward strand.
GGCCAAATAGTCATGCAAAACTCATGCTGAATGATATGAAGGTACTGAATATTGGAATTACTTCCAATCTCTTGCCTTTCTCAGAAGACAAACGGATGCCATGTTCTAGGTTAGACCAAATGGCCCCATAAATATAAGATAGCATACTCAATCGCTCTTGTAACTTCTTTCCTTCTCCCTCAGCATAATCAATTCTTCATTCCCCTTAACATATGCAACTTATTTCATGATAAAAGAAATTACTTTCATGAGACAACATTATAACCTTCAAATCAAAATTNCTAGTTTTCGCATATGGAATACTCTTCAGAAAACCATTTTGCCATTTGAAACATAATGTATTCAGAAACAACCGAGCAGAAGATTACTTACACTGGAAAGGCAAAGGACTGGCCACTGGTTGTGCTGCTCTCAGACCGAAGGGATATGTTCCCAGACTGCTGAGTATGACTAGTCGTTATTGAGCCAGAAAAATTAGCAGGTCCGAGCGGATTCGTGTCGCCATGAGCAAGTTGAGAAAATGAACTTCGAGCTGAGGTTGCGCCATCACTTACTGGATCTTCATTTTCAACATAATTTTGAGACTGGGGGCCCTGCTGGTTGTTTACAACTCTGTTCTCGTTGCCGACGATGGATGGGTCTCCAGCTCCCAAATCAGAAGTGTGAGTCACAACATCAATTTTGGGATCATCAGAAGTCCCACTGGTATTATCAATTCTATTTGATTTGGTTTCATTAGAAATAANCCGTTATTGAGCCAGAAAAATTAGCAGGTCCGAGCGGATTCAAGTCGCCATGAGCAAGTTGAGAAAATGAACTTCGAGCTGAGGTTGTGCCATCGCTTACTGGATCTTCATTTTCAACATAATTTTGAGACTGGGGGCCCTGCTGGTTGTTTACAACTCTGTTCTCGTTGCCCACGATAGATGGGTCTCCAGCTCCCAAATCAGAAGTGTGAGTCACAGCATCAATTTTGGGATCATCAGAAGTCCCACTGGTATTATCAATTCTATTTGATTTGGTTTCATTAGAAATAANATGTGCCATCGGTTACTGGATCTTCATTTTCAACATAATTTTGAGACTGGGGGCCCCGCTGGTTGTTTACAACTCTGTTCTCGTTGCCCAAGATAGATGGGTCTCCAGATCCCAAATCAGAAGTGTGAGTCACAGCATCAATTTTGAGATCATCAGAAGTCCCACTGGTATTATCAATTCTATTTGATTTGGTTTCATTAGAAATAACAACAAATTGCGATGCTTTCTGTTCTTCAAATAGATCCTTGTCGCCAGAAACTGTTCCTGCAATCGGCTTGCTTTCTCTAGCTTTATCAGGAGAGGAAGCAGCCATGGTTGTCAAATCTTCCTCTTCTTCTGAGACCTATGATCACAAACATAAAGACGGCAGTTTAATGGAGGAAAATTTATACAAATGCAGAGCATGTGTATGCATACAGAAACTATAAGTAGGGTTGAATTTATGCCAACAAAAACAACAGATGTATTATTAATCAAAGAAACATAAGTTGAATGGTGTTTCCAATACATCCTTAGAAAGCAGTCTACTTGAACTTGTGCAGTGCTATTTTATAGAACATTATTTTTTTCCACAGCTCAGGAAGAGTATTAAAGAAACCAATGAATTAAGAGCACCAATTTCCCTCCTTACCTGATCAAGTTTTTGCCCCGGATCTTGCTTTTCAGAAGTGCCATCATTATGGCTAGATGAATCCACTCGAGAAAAATTGGTGTTTATATCTTCTAAAATGTGTGATCTCTGGTCAATGACCTCTTCATAAGGTAGGGTTGAAGTGGTTTTTGTTGTATCAAATAACTTCTTCTCACTAACTGAACTGCTACAATGACATTGTTTAACTGGATATTCAGC
>JXCR01109441.1:18168-42386 GCA_002079205.1 Phalaenopsis hybrid cultivar
CCCGAGCTCAGCAGAAGCCAGACAAAACCAACCCGAGCCCAGCAGAGGCTAAACAAAGCCAAAAATCGAACTCATCAAGACACCAAAGCCAAACCCGTGACTTCGAATCAGCCAAAATCGAAATCAACTAGAAACAATAAGCTAAAACCGAGCTCAATAAAAACCAGAAGCCCAAAATCGAGCTCGAACAGAAACGATAAGCCAAAGCTGAGCTCAACAAGATCAAAACAAGCCCAAGCATTGATATAATCTTATATTTTAATAGAAATTAGAGTTCCGACCACCTGTAGGCAAAAACCGAGTCNGAATTTGCAAAACATAAATGTGTCTTTTATAACCAGTAATAAATTTTTAAAAAAAAAAATCTTCTTTATTTGATGCAAAGTGACATTTTGAGTCCCTCAACTAATCCTGACATAACAGGCACCAGTACAGTTAGTATCTGTAAAAAACGATCGCATTAAATTTTTCAACTTGGAAGTAAATCAAACATGAGCATTGTTCTCCAACTTTACATAATTTAGCATGCACTAGTTGGTTATCCTATATTTTTTTTATTTAAATCCAAATCAAATATGAGTATTGTCCTTCTTAGTTTGTAGAATGTGATAAAAAAAAAATTGAGATTGAACTTAAAAAAATGATTAGAATCTTCAATTAAGTTGTCTCCAAAATTTCAAAAGGGAATAATTCATAATTCTTCATGTATTTATAATATTTAACAACATGGTTATATAAAGAAAATTGGTCAATTACTAGCCAAAATTGGTCAATTACTAGCCAAAACGGTAGCATTATTATTTCAAAAAATATTCCAAAAAATATTGGAGAGAGGTCCATCTTATAGCTAAACATATAAGAAAAAAATGGGCTACTAATCTTTTGGAGTTCAAATCACCAATTAAGTATTCTCCGAGTTTTATTCCAATCAGAGCTACACAAATAACAAATTTTGATTGTACTGCTTTTGTTCATTTTCATAAAAATAATAAAAGGAAACTAAACGTCAAAGCAATCACGTGTATCTTTATGAGATACTCATCTACTAAAAGCGGTATAAGTGTTACCATCCACCTGCCCAAAAATTGTGTCTATTAATGTCATTGACCTACAAAAGAAAAAAGGAAGTTGACTAGTGACTTGTGCATACACCAATTAACTTGAATCATAAATTGTAAGGTGCAAAAGAAGCGCTTGTTGTGGATAATAAAATGCACTAGAGATTAATTGGAAAACTTAATCATCACAAACATACAAGGCCCAATGCAAATTATGATGTGTGGTAAGTAACTTCATGCATTGATCCAAGGGAACTCCACCTGCAATATGATTACTTAATTCCTCACAACTTAAAATCTAATCATAGAAGGAAAGTTTTATTCAATCGAAGTAAAATTGGTAATTGAAGCCTGTACAAATGTAAATTACATATGTTGCTCATTAATAGAAGATCCAGATCTCCACATTTCTTGGAGGTAATCTTAGCACAAGTAGAAGAGTAAAATAAAAATGTTGCGGTAAGGTTTAGTTCAAAAGCAACATTTAGAAAAATAGCATAAGGAAAATGTGAACTATTAGGGTCAAATTTCTACTTCGAGATCTAATGATTAAGTGGGAAGAGCCTGTGAAACTCTATTATGATAGTAAGTCAACAATAATGTTTAAAAGATGAAATCAATAACTGAGATATTATGACCTAATGAGGCAAAGAATAAGCCTCAAATAAAAATATATAAAACAAAAGAAAATTCATAAAAATGCCATAAAACCTTAAGAGCTTAACTTAGTTCATCATAATGAACCACTAAATGCAAAATAAAAAAAATAAAGCAAATCTCAGCCTATGCCTGCTTCATTCCATCAACCATCTTTGTTGTTGTCCTTACTCTGTTATTCATATTTGAAGCTCATAGGCTAGTAAGATCTAAACTTTAACTATAATCGTTAACAAATTAAAGCATCTTAATCCATGAAGGATTCCTTACCACCTTGACTGAAATTCTATTATTATAAACATTTTGCAGTGCCAAAATATACTCTATTAAGATATTTTTTCAAGGCTAGAGAAGGAATTGCTTGAATTACTATCCTTATATTTATATAAATTTATAATAAATCTATTCATTGGTCTTTAATTTCCCATAGAGGTAAAATAAACAACTTCCACTTAAAATTGTCATGTTAGGTGCCAAATTAAAACCTCTTTTCAAGAAAAATTTTAAAAAGTTACAAGAAAATAAGATAAAACTTAAAAAAATAAAAATACTAGACTTACCCACTAACAGTCATAGAGCTTGCAATCCCATCCTTTCTCCTAATTGAAACACGAATAGTAATTGCAGCCCAAACTTCCGCCCCCACACTCTAGAGCGCGCGCGCTCTAAAATCACAACCATCTCTAGCTCAACACCACATTAAATAACCGGTCTAAAAGTAAACCCTCTTATAAGAACTCACAACAACAACAACAACAACAACAACAAGCCTTTATCCCACTAAGCAGGGTTGGTTACATCAATCCTTTTTTCTCCTTTGTATCCAATGGGGTGTCATATTTTCATTTAATTTTAAAAAATTAAAATCAATTTTATACAATATGGCTAAGCCTTTTTTTGTCTACCTCTGTCCTCCTCAACATAAGTCGAATCTAAAACATCTACTTCTGGTGGTTTTGGAGGACATGGTATAGACATGTCTATACCAACAACACTCAATATTGAGTAGACATCCAATCACTTCTTGCAGAGATTGGAGGTGGTAATGTTGATGCAATGAGCCATATTGGGCATGTTAAAGAACCACTTCACCTTAAGCCTATCTGCACTTCAGACTTCAGGGAGGGATTTGGTGGTGATCATAGGATGGGATCATGTACGGAAATGCATGGAGAGATATTGGTTTTTACTGTTGCTTGTCAAGGAGCTGAAGCCCAGGAGTTTCAGGCTGCACCAAGATCAAATGGTAAGCAGGTGAAAATTAAATGTGGAGGGATGAATCATGAATGGCTGAGAACGTTGCAAATTTCCAGAATAGTGTTGATCCAATGAATGTAGTAGCTAGGACAGATGTTTGGATCATCCATACTGACCTGGATTAGAACGACTCTATTTTCAATGTCTCCCATTTGGATTTGAAGACACAAGCCAAATCTTCTCCAACACCGGGAGAATGATGGGGGAGTGTCAATGTTAGTGCTATCAAGATTATGTTATAGTTCAGTTTTTATGTGTTTTCTATTTGAATGACAAAGTTGTAATAAGGGGGCTTCGAGTGCTTATAAATAGGGGTTGTTTTGTGTATAGGGGCAGATTTTGATTTTAGAATTGTGAATTTCTTTTTTTGAGAAGGTTGGGCTACCTGTTCGTCTTCGTTGCAGTTGTATGTTGGAGTTGACAACCTAGGTGGTGTCTTACAGTGTGCATTATTGTGCTTACTTTAAATTAATAATATTCCTTCTGTTGTTCTTTGCCTTCAGAATTCTTCTCAACAATTATTGATTGTTGTTTTGTTGAAATTGTGGGTATCACCTCAGATGCAACAAATGTTGGTGTGTGCAACTGGATACGTAGAAGAATAATGTGAATGGGATGGCCAAGGTCAATGACATTATTTTTTTTTTTTTTGTTTTACAGATAATAAAAAGGAATAGAAAACATGTTTTCATTTAATGTTAGAATAATAAAAAAATAATCAGAAAAAACTAAAATTACAAATAAAAAATAAAAACAAACAATAATGCTAAACAACCCTTAATTACCAATTGCATAAGAATGGTCACTCTACCAACTACTACGAGACATTCAAATGTCTAGACAAAACAGAAAAGCAAAATGAATTATTACTGTTAAAAAGGTTAAATTTTACCAAGTTTCATAATGTTACAACGCTTTAACGCATGGCAGTTCTTGGACCCACAAATGAAGCTTAAAAGTGTCACCTGCAATCCAAAAAAAAAATTAAAAATCAGCACCAAAACATTTCTGAGGTCAATATAAAACAACAGCAGTATAAATTAGGAACAAAATATAAATTCCAATGCTAATCGAATAAATTCAAATTCAAATTCAATTACATAAGCCAATACATAAAAGAAAAAAGTAAGCATAAATGAGTGAACACGTGTGATTTCAAAGAGAAGCCCTAAAACACATATGCCAAAAGGCTGGGTAATAACTTTTGGAGCTTAGTTAAAGTGTAAAATCAAAAGAAAAACACAGTTAATGAGTTGGTTCACAATACTAAAATAACTAATAATGAGGCAGCACAATGATATTGCAAGCAAGACAACCATTTTCTGGGAAAACATGAATGATACATGAAAATGCACATACAAAGGGAAATGTTAGAAAAAGAAACTATCTGCCATTGGCAACTCAACAAGAACAAGAAAAATCTTATGAATAGACAATGTATAGTAACATCTATGCGAAGTTATATTATAGTTTTTAAGCAAAGTCTCAAATATATACATCTAAAAAGTTGAGTTAATCTATGTATTAAACTGGAGAAAATTTAATAGACATGAAATAGAGGTCGGTTCATCTTCAGGATGCAAGAAGGATTTATCCTTTTATCAATGGCCACGTCACCTAAAACAAACAGGCTTTTTATGAGCTAAGAAGTTACCGAAACCTAGTATTATAGTACGGTACAAAAACAAAAAAAATTCATGGCACCGCACAAGTCAACCCCCTTCTGTGTTCAGTACCCATCTCTCCAAAGCAGGATCCATTTAGTCTCTAGCAACACTATAATTTTCAAATAAAGGCATGCTAAGAACTGATCCATTTAGTCTCTAGCAACACTATAATTTTCACAACTCTTTCAGAATTAAAAGTTTAAAAACCTGCTGAAAATCAAAGCAATCACAAGCTATCTCAGGGCTGAAAATGAAGCAGAACATTAGCTGAAATTAAAAAAAAAAGAAAAAGAAAATCACTAAACCGCTTGCAGTAGTCACGTATGGATCACAGAAGACTTGCTCCCGGTCTCCTTCCAACTACCACGAAACAGGGGCTGCTCCTGTCCGCTTGGTGAACTTGGAAAAAGAAGAAGACAGCCAGCAAAAAAATCCTAGGCACTAAAGAAACCCCACATATTAAAATACCACAGAATAAAATAGTAATCCCAACATATTTAAATAGTGAACAAAGCTAACAGACTAGGGCCATATCCTAACAAGAAACCCTTTACCGAAAATCGTAGGCTTGGATCTATACCTTTCCCACCCCCCTTTTAAACCCTAGCAGGAATACGAAAACCCTAGAAAAAGCAAGAAGAACAATTAAGACGAAACGGACGAAGCTGTGGAATTACTCAAAGTTATCTTCGATTTGGGGCGATGTCAAAATGAGTCTCAAGTCAAAACCTCGAAGGGAGGAGACGATTAACGACTTAAAAAATTCACAAAAAGCAGTTGGTGACCTCAGTTATATTGAAGCAGAAAGCATTTAATAAAGGAACAAAGGTGGAATTTATAGTATCAGAGCGGCCCCATTGACACCTTTTATTGGAAGAACACGACGTGTTAACTACAACCAGCAAACAGCCAAAAACAATTACCATAGCATTTAAGAACTAGGGTCATAGTTATTAGTGGAAAAAAAAAAGAAAAAAAAAACTCCCTCACGTTTCTGAGAGCGCTGTGGGCAACCCACAAGTTCCAAAAATAAAAATCTCAAAAGTCGGGTCGATGCTGGAAAAGGAAGGAACACCAGGCCTGGCATTCAGAAAGAATTAAGCAACCATCCAGAATTCTAGACAGACTTGGAGAAGAAAGTATCGAGGGTGAATTTGTAAAAGTGAATCATATCACCGATCAGGAAAAGGAAAACTGCACCCGTTTGCTTTAGATTATTCGAAGGATCTCCATATCCTTTGGGTTGGATCTTATACTGAAGTTTAATGAGATCAATCAAAATTTCTTCGAATCAGTAAATCAATGAAGCACTTGAACTAACAGGGAACAAATATAACCTCGAATCAAAGAGAATTTCTTACCCGTTCCGCTCTTTGGCTTTCAGATCAGATCCAATCTCCGATATCAATTCCANCAATCAAATAGAATTTCTCACCCGTTTCGCTCTTTGGCTTTCAGATCAGATCCAATCTCCAATATCAATTCCAGGAGCTCAATTTCCTGAAGCAGGAAAACGACTTCCATCATCGATTGCTTCATCGACAATTTTTCTTCTGATTCGATCGTAAGCCGCTTTCAAGAGATAGATAGGGGTTGCATTAATTGGTTGAGAGAGACTGGGATGATCTGCTACAGGTTTCGTCCGAAGGAATTGAATGCAATCGATAGATGCTTACTCCACGTGGAATAAAGTTGCATTATATGGCGATATGGCAGCCGATGAGAGGCGGAGAAAGGGTGAATCGTCCAACGGCAAGGTTGCAGCAGGCTGGGTGCTTTGCAGGGTTGCACGAGTTGGGCGTGGGGTTGGCGCGGAGGGAGACGGGTGTTGCCAAATTTGACGAAGGGCAATTTACATGGAGACCATCCTAAACTTATTATTTACAAATTAACCACCCTCTTTCAACCATACTTCAATTTCTCACTCAAATATAAAAAATACATGGCCCACCTCAAATTATTCTTTTTTTCAAACTCTCAATAGTTTGATTGTGACACGTTTAAATACGTCGGTTCGCGCTTCGATAAAATAATTTGAATGTTTAATTTGTAAATATCAATGTTTAGAGTGGTATGTATGTAATTATCCTATTTTTAATTATTGAATTATTTTAAAATTAATGTAATTAGGGGTGTAAACAAGTCGAACACAAACGAGTCTAGGCTCAGCTTGTGTTGAGCTCGTTAAAAAGTATCATTGTTCGTATTTGGCTCGTTTATATTTTGAACACAAAAATTGTGTTCGTGTTCAGTTCATTTGTTTAACAATTCAAACAATAGCTGTTCGTGAAACAAATAGTCGTTTTGACAATTCTAATCACTAGCCTTTGGATGTTAAGAGTTGGGGCAAGATTTAAATCTTCTTGTTTATATTAAAACTTCATTTAAATATAATTTAATATATTTTTATTCTATCTCGTGTTCGGCTCGTTTATATTTCGAGCTCAAAAAGTGTGTTCGTGTTCTGCTCGTTTGATTAACGAGTCGTTCACGAACAAAGAGTCGTTTTGACAACTCTAATCACGTAAGCATAAGATTTTAAGAATTTGAGCAAGATTTAAAACGTTATTTGAATCTAATTTAATATTTTTTATTATATTTTCTTCATTAATACTTTTAATTGATTATAAATCTTTATAGCTTTGTAGTCAATTAATTTTTTTTAAAATACTACTTATCAAAGATATATACATCATTGATTAGTAGTATTTCGAGCCAAAACAAGTCGAACACGAACGAACAAATATTGTTCGTGTTCGGCTGGTTAACTTAATGAACGAGTCGAACACAAGCTTCTTAACGAGCTGAACACGAGCCGTTCGCGAACAACGAGTCGTTTTGACAGCCCTAGAATTGTATTTAATTACTCGAATATAAACGAACAAATCTTCGTTCGAGTTCAACTCATTTATATATCGAGCACAAAAAAAATGTTCGAGTTCGGCTCGTTAACTTAGCGAACGAATCGAACGCGAGCTTCTTAACGAGCCAAACACGAGTTGTTCGCAAACAATGAGCCATTTTGACAGACCTAAATGTGATGTACATTTGATTAATTAATTAAATTTAAAAAATATTTATTTTACGAGTGATTTCCATACACTTTCTAAATAGTCTCTATTTATATTTCTAATCTTTAAAAGCCTATATAATTATTAATTTTTATATTGTCTTGAGATTATTGAATGACCTGTGAAAATATCGTTAACTAAATTATTTCAATATTTTACAGTAATTTCTATCATGATAATGAGCTGAAGTAGATTCCTCATTGTTTTATAGCTGTATTTTCTTATGTTTTGTGATATAGAAATACCACTCATTTTTAATTTTATTAGTTCATTGGTGTTTTTATGTAGGATGCACCCGAAACAGTGTTTTTTACGTATCCCGCACCCAAACATCTTTATTTACGGTAGAACCACCCGTAACTTGCGAAATCACCGGAGGAGCACTTCGTAACCGTGCTGACACTCCGTCTCCTTCCTTATTTGTTAAGTTGTCTTAAATATCTAATTTAGGAGAAATATTTGCGTATGTAAGACGTGCGCAGCGCTGTCAGGTAGGTTACAGGAAGGGTATTGAGGGTTATATCTCCGTTATACCCACTGTAACATGTCTGTAATTAACTTGTAACTTAGAAATATATGAAAACAGAAGCGTGGAACTTAATAGTTACAGGTATGTTACAAGGAGGTTATAGAGGTTACAACGCGGATATAACCCACAATACCCTCCCTGTAACCTTACGCACGCAAATATTTCTCCTAATTTAGACATTGGTTCAATGCAATCATTATGAACAATGAGTTCAATGCAATCATTCACATTAAAGGACAACCAGTTTTTCAAAGGATTTTGTTACTACAAGTTGTAATGTACGGCTTTTACAACTCCTAAAGGTGATAATATCATAAGAAAGTTTTACAAATGTCCAAAAAAACCAGACCGAACGTGATTATAACTACTTCAAATGGATTAATGAAAGGGATGACGCAACTTTTGATAAAGACAACGTCAACATAAAATAATTTGATGATTTAGTTAAGAGAAATTATGAAGAATCAACAAAAATAGATTAAGAATTAAAATATCTCATTAAAATTCTAACAACCTCCCATGTTTTAACTATTGCTATTATTTTGTTCGTATTTACTTATCTTATGTCGTCAATGTATTAAAAACTATGAATGCAAAAGGTAGAAGCTATAAAAGTTATGTACTGCTGGGTCAATCATAAAAGTAATGTTTTGGGTTTAATGTAATGAGAACCTTCAGATATTTTTTTTGCTCATTATCTGTATAATTGATCAAAATATAGCAAAGTATTTTGTTGTTCATTATCTGTATAATTGATCAAATGAAGACATGGGTAGTCTCCAGCAGTGGTTGCTGCCAGCCCCCATCATTTCCATGACTTGGATGTCCTTTAGACCGTGGAGAACTTCCTTCAATATGTACCTATCTGATATATTTCGTAAAGTTTTAAGTATTTATTTTGAATCTTTTTTAAAAAAAAAATAGTATGCTAACATTTGTGTTTGATTGGATGAGTTTTGTGGAACCTACGGGGGAATAAAATAAAATGTCAACCCTTACAAATAGATATAATCAAAGAGAATGCTTTTCAAAATGTTGTCATTAAGAAATAAAGTGCACCCATATACTATAAGAAGTCATGAATTGAAAGGCAACACTTGAGATCCTCCTTTCTTTGATGGATTTAAACCATTTAATTATGAAACATAATACTATTAATTTCAGGTCTATAAATATTACAATTTTGGATCTATTTGAGGCAGCTGCAGCTATTTAAAGAAGCAGATGTAAAGCTGCTGAGAAGTAGTTATAGTTCAAAAAGCTACGGTTGTTATCACAAAATTTTTTTATTTCGGAAAAATATGACCGCTAGCAGCCACCGTATGTAGCAATATCTGATGAAAAAGCGCAACTTTTAGCTGCAGCTCTTTTGAGAACGAGACAAAACACTTTTTTGCCAAACATGAAAAATTACAATGTGGTATGGCACTGCCGACGCACCGTCACCACAAAGACTCCCTTAGTCTCTCATATACTAAATTTATATTCCAAAAAGAGAACTTTTCTGAAGAAAAACCAAATACCAATACTAGTATATTTTTTTTAAAATATATTTAGGGAACCTTGAGGCTAACTTCTCTAAATCATACCCAACTAACAATTGTTCAAGTTTAATAAGGTGATATTATTAATTTAGACTAACTTCTCCTATATTTCACCCATCTTAAAATAAATTGAATGATTTTAAGATAAATAAATGTCTTAATACATCCTAATTAAATATAATCATTTTGAATCTTAAAACTAAACATAATAATATATGACTTATCAATTAAAATTCATATTGCCTTTATTTTTTAATCACATTCATTAAATTTGAAACCCTTCATGATAAGAAAATAAAAATTTTCCTTAAAAAATGGTTACATAATTTCTCTTCCAAGCATATTTTTTTAAATGTTTTTTTATGAAGATTTACATATATATACATATCACTCAATTCCTAAGCACTTAGTTGCCGATCTATGACTTAAATTTCAATTTTTACATATATATATATATGTCACATTAAAAAGATTTATTTCATATTTAAAAGTTAAAATTGTGATATTTTTTTTATATTATATACAAAATTTGGGTGATATAAATATAAAAAATAAAACTTTGGTGTTAAATATGTAAATACATAGGAATTGGGTGCCATATATGTAAATGCCCTTGTGGGAAAAATATTACATCAGGCTCCTGACGTAGAGCTACGTTCGGAGTCCACTGATATGCTGACACGTGGCTTTAAGGAAACGTGTGTGCTTTCCTGTGATCCGGCCCGATAACACAGGAGAATATTCCTTCTGTGTTATTTTGTGTTATTCATGTGTTATTGTGGTGGTATTGATGTGTTATTGTGTTAGTATAATACCGGGAATATTCCTAAAACACTATAACACATGAATACTACCACAATAACACCTGAATAATGCGGAATAAAACGGGAGGAATATTCCCCTGTGCTAAAATAATTTTTTTATTTATTTTTATGTCACCTCCACGTGTTCGCATATCAGTGGACTCCGAACGTAACTCTATGTTATGAGTCCTGATGTAATATTTTTCCCTCTTTTAATAACTTGTTTATCATGAATACAATTCTTCCTGTTTTAATGCTGATATTCTCGAGAACTTTCGTCGTGGCAGCTGCCCGCTTGTCGCACATCTAAGTAATTAATTAAGGCGCCGTACTTAAGCAGATTTGAATACTAATCACCTCTTAATTAAGATCCAGACAGCCCCTGACAAAGCCATGGATTAATTAACTAAGCGTGATCAGAAATATATTATCGTAATTAACCCATCACTTCTTTTCTTGAGGCTGTTTAATTATGCTTAATTGTTTAAGACCGAATCTAAGACCGAGGGTTTGAAAACATAACACCAATTAAGCAATTTCATCCCTCTCAATATGCTTTTTTATTTAACTGGGGTTAAAATAATCTTAATTAAATTTTGTCAGCAATAGGGTGATCAATTTTTTAGATGGGCGCGAATCTTAAGGCAATGTTGACTTCGATCGACCGAGTTTTCCGTGGTTAATTCAAATTGGGCAAATCCGTGAGGCCAAAGTTTTGTTTTATGATATGATATAATAGTCAAAGCCCATGAGAGACACAATGTTTAAACTATTTTAATATGACTGCACGAATAATTTAGACAAAAGCATGATTGTTTAAACTATTTGTTTCAAAAGTATGATTGCGCGAATATTGAAAAAATTCAATGGAGAACTGTATCGGGATAGACAAAAGGCGAGATGCCGAGTGTCCTTTCCTTTGATCGAAACTATGGGTTGACCTAACAAAAGCACTGTCAAAAGAAAGAACTTGAAGCCTATGATCCGAAGGACGATTATGTATCACCATCTTCCCGACTTATTCTAAGATTCTCCTCAAAGATGGTTAAGGGGCACCTCATTAAATATTTATTTGATCCTCTATGAAGACTCCTTATCCAAAAGAGAGATGTCTGTCAGATCACCGAGATACAATCTCTGCCTGATGTCTAGTTTCATTCTAACTACAAAAGTACATCAACAGAATATACTCTTGAGAAGGCCGACTGAAGACCTTCTAGCCGACCAAAGACCTTTCAGCCGACAGAATCACTAGCAGGCTATTAAATGACAACGAGCCATTAAATGTCTCTCTTCAAGTAGTTATGAATATAAAACATTGTCAACCTCAATTATGATTATTGAAGGGTCTCAGAGTCAGCTACAAATATGAAAATGTGCAATAATTACTAGAAACATTCTTATTAAAATAGAGAAAAACATGTAAATACTAGATACCGCTATAATCTTTAGATATGTGGTCATGTTTTCAAAAAATGACTACTGGATTTAACTATGAGAACTTGTGTTATTATGCACTATACATCTCTCTCTCTCTCTCTCTCTCTCTCTCTCTCTCTCTCTCTCTCTTAATATTCCTTTTGTTCGTCTCACACTCTATACCTTAAGTGTGATCCACAGATTATTTTTGGATTCAACACTAATATTTTTAATTGTTACTCGTATAAATACTTGCTCTAAACTATTGTAATATTTTTCTCCACAATCTATGCCTCATCTAAGATCATTCATTATTCAACTCTGGCCTCCAAACCACACCCCAACCCTCTTATAACCCTCGACCAAATTAGGCAAGAATCAGACCTCGTGCCATTCCTTCGTCCTCAATACACACATAAATCCCACCAAACTTAGACATCAACTCCAAATCAAAAGTACATAAAATAAATTAACATTCTACTAGTATTTTCAGCCACCCATCCAACATAAAATATATTCTCCATTTAAACTATGCTTCCCTTTGAATTTTCATTTACCTTAAATGCATTTTACCATAAGAAATCTACAGCTATAGCTACTTATGAATGGTCCCCGGCATAGGCTACTACAATTACATGGCCCGGATCACCTTCATCTTGATTCAAAAAGTGCTAACGGTCAAATTAACAATAGATATTCATGACCACATTCTATATAACCCTACTAAAACTGTTATATTTTAGCATAAAAACTTTGAGTTTAAATAGTAAGCATAAAAAAATATTCAAAGAATACAAATCCTAGGCCTTGGAACATGGTCAGTTGGCAAAAGCCTAGCCACTATGTTCTAATTTTCAAGCTATTTTCCTCGTTGCCCAAAACGTCCGTATCTTCCATTAAACCAATAATGTCACTTTCTTACAATTACTTTTGTTCCAACTCAAATTTTTGTTTAAATGCCAGATTTAAACACCATTAATCTTAAAACATGTTACTGTTGAATTTTGATTTGTTTGTGAGTCACACCAAGGGAATGGAGTGTTGGTAAGGAGAGACAGAGATAGATTGAGATGAGCGGATAGTAATGAATAGTAATCTGTTGTATCAATCGTGTCTTATTTATAAATATTTTCCTTATTTATAGAGGATGGGTTATAATATCTTTATGTTACTTTTTTTTTTCTCTTGTTGTAAAGGAGTTGTACTGGGNCTCATTTAGTTACTTTGAAATTAGAAAATGTATTTCGAAAAATGAAGAAGTTTGTTATATTCATCACTTGACTGGTTGCATGCAGACATCAATATTGATTTTTAACTTCACAAATCTTCTCAAAACTCCTTCAAAAATAAGTATTTTATCTATCTCATTCAAAATCAGCGAAGAAAAAATCATCATATCTTAAAGCATTATTTTCATTAACTACAATGACAGCAGTCATTCACTTTGATAAAAACGCACAGCACAAATTTCACTCATGCATAAAATTTTTTTGGTTTTGTATGAAGTACAAATACAACAACAACAATCCCACTAAGTAGGGTCGACTACATGAATGCTTCTTCTGTATTGTGTCCTATTGAGTGTAATATTTTTATTTAATTCTAATAGCATTTTTTATACAATATGCCCAAGTCTTTTAGGTCTACCTTTGCCTTTCGCAACATAAGTCAAATCTAAAACATCTACTCTCTTAACCGGGTCATCAAATGGTTGACGTTTAATATGCAACTATCTAAGACGACTCTCTCTAATCTTGTCTGTCACTAGAACTACACCAACCCTATCACTGATATATTAATTTTGCATTTTATCTTTAAGTGTCAAGTCACTCATCCACCTAAGCATTCTCTTCTCGGCAACACTTAACTTTGTTTTAAGCTTCTCTTTTAAAGGCCAACATTCTGTGTCATAGAGCATTGCATGTCTCACCACCATCCTATAAAATTTTCCTTTTAAGTCTAAGCGGTGCTTTTCTATCACACAATAGGCCCGATGCATTCCTCCACTTCAACGAACCAACTTGAATTATACTAATAACATCTCCATCTATATCACCATCACTTTAAATAATAAACCTGAGATGTTTAAAACGTTCATACCTTTTAATGATTTGATCCCCCATAATTACAACTCTGTCATTAGAACTACTAATACTAAAATTACATTCTATATATTCAGTTTTAGATCTACTCAAACAAAGACCTTTAGACTCCTATGTAGACCTCCAAATTCAAACTTTTCCAGAACTTTTTCTCTATTCTTACCCACAAGAAGGATATCAGCAACAAAAAGCATACACCAAGGTACATCCTCTTGTAAATTTCCTGTAAGAGCATCCATAACTAAAGCAAAATGATATAGGCTTAAAGTCGATCCCTGATATAATCCAACTGAAATAGAAAAATACTTTGTCAATCCTCCTTCTGTTTGAACACTTACAACTCTAGTGCACAAATCTTTAATGACTTGAATATAAGTCATATCAACACCTTTCTTTTCTAGAACTCTTGAAAGGACTTCTCTTGAGACCGCAAGCTTCTAAGTCAATAAAAAAAAATGTAGATCTTACTTACACTCTTTCTACTTCTCCATCAAACATCTCAATAAATATATAACTACTATAGTGGACCTGTCTGACATAAATCCAAATGAAATATTTGTATCGCATCTTAACCAATATTCAATTACCCTCCCTCATAACATCAAAATATGACACATCAATTTAATTCTTCTATAGTTTGCACACTATTGCGCATCCTCTTCATTTTTAAAATGGGGACCAAAATACTCTTCCTACACTTTTTAGATATTTTTTAGTTTTTAAAATAATATTAAAGAGTTTAATAAGTCGGGAAACTCCTAAATCTCCTAAAAATTTCCACATTTCAATTGGAATATCATCGGGTCTTACAAATTTTTCACCCTTGGTTTCTTTAAAACCCTCTCAACTTCTTTATATTGATGCGACGATAAAAATAAAACGTTTTATTATTACTAACGAAAATAAGATCATTAAAGTCGATCGCATTTTCAAAAATCTCATTGAAATGTTTATCAAATAACTCACCCACCTATGTTAAATATCTTCCTCTAAGAAAAAACACTTTTAGCATCACAAATTAAATATTTAATGCACTTGAATTAAATCTTTGTTTTTCCTTTCTCTTTGTTTGGCTAGTTTATAAATATATTTTTTAACATATTTAGTATCTAATATATTATAGGGATCACCAAAAATAAAATTTTTAGCGTCACAAATTGTTTTCTTAGACTTCCTACGGATCACCTTATATTTTTCTCACTTCTCTAAGCTTTTACAATTAAACAAAGTTTTATAATACAATTTCTTTATATTTTATCTTTTCTTGCATATTATTATTCCACCACAAACTATTTTTATTTATAAATATTTTTCCTTTTGATATGATTTAGCAGAGAGGTCAGGCAGGGAGAGAGTGCATGGGGGAAGAGATTTTGCTCTCAACAAAGCAAAGAAAAGAGGGGGGAGCTCATTTAAGGGCTAGTCTCCATTTTTTTGATACCAAGAGAGTAGTAAGGGAGGAGAGGTTTAGNATGGTGTTAGGACTCATTTAGTTACTTTGAAATTAGAAAATGTATTTAGAAAAATGAAGAAGTTTGTTATATTCATCACTTGACTGGTTGCATGCAGACATCAATATTGATTTTTAACTTCACAAATCTTCTCAAAACTCCTTCAAAAATAAGTATTTTATCTATCTCATTCAAAATCAGCGAAGAAAAAATCATCATATCTTAAAGCATGATTTTCATTAACTACAATGACAGCAGTCATTCACTTGGATAAAAACGCACAGCACAAATTTCACCCATGCATAAAATTTTTTTGGTTTTGTATGAAGTACAAATACAGCAACAACAATCCCACTAAGTAGGGTCGACTACATGAATGCTTCTTCTGTATTGTGTCCTATTGAGTGTAATATTTTTATTTAATTCTAATAGCATTTTTTATACAATATGCCCAAGTCTTTTAGGCCTACCTTTGCCTTTCGCAACATAAGTCAAATCTAAAACATCTACTCTCCTAACCGGGTCATCAAATGGTCGACGTTTAATATGCAACTATCTAAGACGACTCTCTCTAATCTTGTCTGTCACTAGAACTACACCAACCCTATCACTGATATATTAATTTTGCATTTTATCTTTAAGTGTCAAGTCACTCATCCACCTAAGCATTCTCTTCTCGGCAACACTTAACTTTGTTTTAAGCTTTTCTTTTAAAGGCCAACATTCTGTGTCATAGAGAATTGCATGTCTCACCACCATCCTATAAAATTTTCCTTTTAAGAGCGGTGCTTTTCTATCACACAATAGGCCCGATGCATTCCTCCACTTCAACGAACCAACTTGAATTATACTAATAACATCTCCATCTATATCACCATCACTTTAAATAATAAACCTGAGATGTTTAAAACGTTCATACCTTTTAATGATTTGATCCCCCATAATTACAACTCTGTCATTAGAACTACTAATACTAAAATTACATTCTATATATTCAGTTTTAGATCTACTCAAACAAAGACATTTAGACTCCTATGTAGACCTCCAAATTCAAACTTTTCCAGAACTTTTTCTCCATTCTTACCCACAAGAAGGATATCAGCAGCAAAAAGCATACACCAAGGTACATCCTCTTGTAAATTTCCTGTAAGAGCATCCATAACTAAAGCAAAATGATATAGGCTTAAAGTCGATCCCTGATATAATCCAACTGAAATAGAAAAATACTTTGTCAATCCTCCTTCTGTTTGAACACAAGTAACAACTCTAGTGCACAAATCTTTAATGACTTGAATATAAGTCATATCAACACCTTTCTTTTCTAGAACTCTTGAAAGGACTTCTCTTGAGACCGCAAGCTTCTAAGTCAATAAAAAAAATGTAGATCTTACTTACACTCTTTCTACTTCTCCATCAAACATCTCAATAAATATATAACAACTATAGTGGACCTATCTGACATAAATCCAAATGAAATATTTGTATCGCATCTTAACCAATATTCAATTACCCTCTCTCATAACATCAAAATATGACACATCAATTTAATTCTTCTATAGTTTGCACACTATTGCGCATCCTCTTCATTTTTAAAATGGGGACCAAAATACTCTTCCTACACTTTTTAGATATTTTTTAGTTTTTAAAATAATATTAAAGAGTTTAATAAGTCGGGAAACTCCTAAATCTCCTAAATATTTCCACATTTCAATTGGAATATCATCGGGTCTTACTAATTTTTCACCCTTGGTTTCTTTAAAACCCTCTCAACTTCTTTATATTGATGCGATGATAAAAATAAAACGTTTTATTATTATTATTATTAACGATAATAAGATCATTAAAGTCGATCGCATTTTCAAAAATCTCATTGAAATGTTTATCAAATAACTCACCCACCTATGTTAAATATCTTCCTCTAAGAAAAAACACTTTTAGCATCACAAATTAAATATTTAATGCACTTGAATTAAATCTTTGTTTTTCCTTTCTCTTTGTTTGGCTAGTTTATAAATATATTTTTTACCATATTTTGTATCCAATATATTATAGAGATCACCAAAAATAAAATTTTTAGCGTCACAAATTGTTTTCTTAGACTTCCTACGGATCACCTTATATTTTTCCCACTTCTCTAAGCTTTTACAATTAAACAAAGTTTTATAATACAATTTTTTTATATTTTATCTTTTCTTGCATATTATTATTCCACCACAAACTATTTTTATTTATAAATACTTTTCCTTTTGATATGATTTAGCAGAGAGGTCAGGCAGGGAGAGAGTGCATGTGGGAAGAGATTTTGCTCTCAACAAAGCAAAGAAAAGGGGGGGAGCTCATTTAAGGGCTAGTCTCCATTTTTTTGATACCAAGAGAGTAGTAAGGGAGGAGAGGTTTAGAAAGCTTTTGGAAATTTTTCTTCCAGCAGTCTTCTTCTTCCCCATCTGCTTCATTTTCCTCTTCTTCCTTGTTGTTATCTTCACCGGTGAACCCATTTCTTGGAGAAAAAAGAGCTGCGTGAAGGAATTTTCGTGGTGTTTCCTTGGTCATTCTCCTGGAATAAAAGAGCTTATTCGTACTTTGGAGAAGGAGCGGTGCTAGCGTCACCAGAGCGAGGTCAGAGTTTCAAGCAAATCGAGAAAACGCGTTTACAACAATCACGAAGGTGAAAGATCTCCAAAACTCTCGTATATTTTCACTTCTAGAGCCCCCTAGGTCTAGATGTTANATCACCAGAGCGAGGTCGGAGTTTCAAGCAAATCGAGAAAACGTGTTTACAAAAATCACGAAGGTGAAAGATCTCCAAAACTCTCGTATATTTTCACTTCTAGAGCCCCCTAGGTCTAGATGTTAGAGAATCTAGGGCTAGGATTTTGTGCTAGAGGAAGCCGATAGGTTAGAGATCCATTTTCACGAACTACCCTTACGAATCCGAGCGATATCCCCATAACCTTAGCCCTAAATCCCAAAGCTGAGGTTGTGTTAATGCTTCATTAGGATCGACAATTGAAGTCGATCAGCTGAGCGGACAAAGGCATTCCTTTGGTCTTCGTTTCCTCAATCGTAGAGAGTCCTCGCGAGAGACCCTCTATTTTATACGTCGGACAAATTGAGGCGGGCGTTTTATTGCTTCATGCAATAAGGCGTTTGTACACCTCTTTATAACCAACCCTAGCTCCTATGTGAGATCACTAGGGACGTTTCAGCTTGCCGTCAAATACGATTGGGTGCGTTTGCATGCTTGCGTATGATCACTTTTTTTAAAATTGTTCATATAAAAAT
Organism: Phalaenopsis hybrid cultivar; assembly: GCA_002079205.1. Classification (NCBI taxonomy): domain Eukaryota; kingdom Viridiplantae; phylum Streptophyta; class Magnoliopsida; order Asparagales; family Orchidaceae; genus Phalaenopsis; species Phalaenopsis hybrid cultivar. The sequence goes on from JXCR01109441.1 coordinate 37,009, forward strand.
GTTTAATTTTGTATGTTTATTGATTTGGTCGCCCGCCTTAGGCCGCCTTGTATCGTTCAGTCTTATCAGTTGTCCCGCATTAGATGTCTTGATCGGTCGACCTATATCAGTCAGATCGGCCGCTCGCTTTAGGTCAGTGAGACCGACCATTAGTTATCGTTCGGTCGGATTGGTTGTCTCTCGTTGGACGCCTTGATAGATCGACCGATATTGGTCGAATCGGCCGCTCGCTTTAAGCTAGTGCGACCGACGGTCCTATATAGCTCGGTCCGATTGGTTGTGCCTCATTGGATGCCTTGATCGGTCGGCCGATATCGTTCGGATCGGTTGCTAGCTTTAGACCAGTTCGGATCGGTTGCTAGCTTTAGACCAGTGCGATCGGTTGCACGGTATCGTTCAGCCTAATTTGTTGTCTCTCGTTGGACACCTTGATCAATCGACCGCTATCGATTAGATCGGTTGTCTGCTTTAAGCATNACTCGCTTTAGGTCAGTGAGATCGACCATTAGGTATCGTTCAGTCGGATTGGTTGTCTCTCGTTGGACACCTTGATAGATCGACCGATATTGGTCAAATCGACCGCTCGCTTTAAGCTAGTGCGACCGACGGCCCTATATAGCTCAGTCTGATTGGTTGTGTCTCATTGGATGCCTTGATCGGTCGGCCGATATCGTTCGGATCGGTTGCTAGCTTTAGGCCAGTGCAATCGGTTGCACGGTATCGTTCAGCCTGATTTGTTGTCTCTCGTTGGACACCTTGATCAATCGACCGCTATCGATTAGATCGGTTGTCTGCTTTAAGCATGTGCGACCGATCGCCCAATATTGCTCGGTTTGATTGGTTCTCTCGTTAAACGTCTTGATCGGTCAACTGATATGAGTCGGATCTGCCGCCCGCTCTAGGCCGGTGTGACATGCCGCTCGATATCGCTTGGTCTAATTGGTTGTCACTCGTTAGACGCCTGATCGATCGATTGTTATTAGTCGGATTGACCACCCACTTTAGGTCGGTGAGACCAACCGTTCGGTATCGTTCAGTCCAATTGGTTGGTCTCATATTTGCATTTTTTGCATGCCCAACACCTAATCCATTTAGATGGCAAGTTAATTCGTTAGATGAGTGACCCGTTTGTTGGTCGTAATATTTAAACGAGCATTACTCGAGAGGATGTCTCAGCGAGCAATGCGAGTTTTTGTATTGAAAGCAGCAAACAGTATGACTGTGCTAAGATTTAAAGGGCTCTAAAGTATGCCACTTGCGAGGTCCTTTAGTTTAAAAACATAAAAAAAATATTTTTTCTTATACATATTAAATGTTATACACTTCATTTTAAAAGTATGTAATTTATGCCATATGTGAGACCAGCCTTTCAAAATGTCATCACCTCAGTGACATATTCTAGATCCCTTAGATCCTTAGGATAGGGTCGGAATTGGCGACCCCACCAAAGTCATATAAGAGCTTTACCCCAGTACCCTTGTGCACATTTAGATGTTGTGTTAGAAAACTTTTGTTAGATGATGTGTTTGGCTAGGATTAGGGTGTTAGGTAGTCTTTTTTTATGTATGACCATTATTTTTTGCAGGTTTGGATGCCCTAGCCAGAAATCAATTTGCTTGTGCTTTTGTGTGTTTACTAAGTGTGGATATTTGTGATAGTATATTAAGGGCAATTTTCTTGCAGGGAGTCATACCTAAGCACACACACAAGAAAGAGAGCAAGTAATGATTTCAAGATATTTTTGCACATGCTGTTAAGCTCCTCCCGCCAGGCATGGCTCATATGTGTTGATTGTTGACCTCAATTTTCGTGAGGTCTAGTCTTCCGCTTAGGGTTCAGGATCTAGCCTTAGGAATCTCCCTTCGACTATCTTAGAACCATAGAAGTGGGACCCGCCTCGTTTTAGTTCGACCCGCTTCCGTCCCCTTCTAGAGTTTCGCGTGTGTGGTATCAACTTCTAGCACTTAGAAGGACGAAACCAACATGAGGAAACCCAAAAGGGATTCCCTATAGGACCTTACTGAGCTTTAGGGTGGCCTTTTGCACAATTCGCACTCTCGCGCGCACAAGCTTCGCAATTCGGAGAGTCGATATGTCTGATCGCCGCAATTCGCATTGCCTGCATTGTTACTTGTCGAATGCTCAATTAAACCTTTTGGGACGATCGATCGCGGGTCGAAATTTTGTAAAATTTGAATTTCNAAAGATACAATTCACGGATTCCTGATAGGCTATCTCTACTAGATTAGGATCACTCTACCCTTCTTTTGTTGAGCCCTTTTCGGCCATGTCGTCCTTTGCGACTTTGTTGTCTTCTTGATGGTCCCTACTGCTGATAAGCAAGTCACACGTTTGGGATACGGTGATTCACTATCGACCTTTACGACCCGGTGAGCTTTAAAGCATAAATATGTTCCTGCTGAGTCGACTTGATTATTTCTCTGGAACACGCTCATCGGCATGTCGCCGTCCATTTGGATTTGAGGGACTCAGCCTCTCCCATGCGGCTTGGTATAGACTCCCAAGGCGGTCAGATGCACCTGGTTGAAATAATCATTCTTTTGGTGACTCATTTACCGATTATCACAGTAACATACGCAAAACTCCATTTATCGAGGGTATTTTTGGGTATCTCAGAAGATGTAATTAATCAAAGGGATACGTTCCTTTTGGAGCGTTCTCGACCCAAAAAAAAATATTTTTTTTTGTTCTCTGGTTATGGGTAGTTTATGTAAGGATTTCCTTCATGGATACCATGTTTCGAGATATTTTGATTTGATCTTGTTCGGACGTATACTTTTGACCTATCGCACGATGATTACCCATACACAAGTCTTTCATGCTTCTTTTTAAATTATTTGTCTATTTGTTGTATATCCTTTTTTTTTACTCATCTTCAAATCATCTGTATGATCTGAGAGAGATTTATTCGAATAAGGGAATAATACGACGCTATATAACTAGACAAACCAGCGACTCCGAATTCCCTTAAAAAGAACCAAAAAAATATGCTTAGGGTAAGATTATGATGAGATTGTAGTCTTAAGAGTATTAGGGTTACGTTTTTGAGATATCGCCTATCTCTCGAATTGTAGGTGCTTATATTTTATGCACTCAAGCATGTTGTTTGGATTTCTTATTTGCTTGCTTGGAGATTAATCAAATTAGGACTAATTTGGGTTTTCGTACATATTTCTTGGAATTTGTTCGTTGATTTTGGCTCTGATTCATATTAATTTTACTAATGTATAAATGCATTCATTAATAATTATAAAATATAAAATATGACTTAAATGTTGATATAAATAGAAAAAAATATATGGTAATACATAACTTGAAGATAAATATTGAGGGTAATTCTATAAATTAAATTTTAGAACAATTTCAAATAGTTAGTTACAATAATTAAAAACTTCAAATTGAAAAAAAAAAAACCTGCAAATTAACTTCAGCGCTTATAAGCTCGCATCAGCAAAATGAAGCGAGCATCACACACTTCGCTTCGCTTTGCTCGTGAAGGCACGTTTTTAANTGTTACAATAATTAAAAACTTCAAATTGAAAAAAAAACCTGCAAATTAACTTCAGCGCTTAGAAGCTCGCATCAGCAAAATGAAGCGAGCATCACACACTTCGCTTCGCTTTGCTCGTGAAGGCACGTTTTTAANGTCGCCCAATATTGCTCGGTTTAATTGGTTCTCTCGTTAAACGTCTTGATCGGTCAACTGATATGAGTCGGATCAGCCGCCCGCTCTAGGCCGGTGTGACATGCCGCCCGATATCGCTTGGTCTAATTGGTTGTCACTCGTTAGACGCCTGATCGATCGATTGTTATTAGTCAGGTTGACCACCCACTTTAGGTCGGTGAGACCAACCGTCCGGTATCGTTCAATCCAATTGGTTGGTCTCATATTTGCATTGTTTGCATGCCTAACACCTAATCCATTTAGATGACAAGTTAAATCGTTAGATGAGTGACCCGTTTGTTGGTCGTAATATTTAAACGAGCATTACTCGAGAGGATGTCTCAGCGAGCAATGCGAGTTTTTGTATTGAGAGCAGCAAACAGTATGAATGTGCTAAGATTTAAATGGCTCTAAAGTATGCCACTTGCGAGGTCCTTTATTTTAAAAACATAAAAAAAATATTTTTTCTTATACATATTAAATGTTATCCACTTCATTTTAAAAGTATGTAATTTATGCCATATGTGAGACCAGCCTTTCAAAATGTCATCACCTCAGTGACATATTCTAGATCCCTTAGATCCTTAAGATAGGGTCGGAATTGGCGACCCCACCAAAGTCATATAAGAGCTTTACTCCAGTACCCTTGTGCACATTTAGATGTTGTGTTAGAAAACTTTTGTTAGATGATGTGTTTGGCTAGGATTANTACCCCTCTCTTCCCCCTTCTTCGGTGCTCTGTTTCCTTTCGATTTTCCCTCTGCCGAGCCTTTGAGCTTGCCTCTGATGGATGATACAGCATACTAGCTCGTTTTATTTGGATATATTTTCTTAAGATATTCACTTCAAGTGCATTTGGAAATGAAAATGTGAGCATGTGTTAAAACTAGACTTTGTTACTTACTTAAACTAGGGAGACTATGGCATCCTTATGATTATTGTGGCATGTTTATGTTGGAAGCATTTAGAGAGTTAAGGCATGACTTTGAAGTGATTTTTGCTCCTCTTGCAAGCATGTTGGGATGTGTATTGTTAAACTTTCTGCTTATCTTTCGTTTAGCATGAGATATTGAAGAATTTATTGGGACTTTCATGCATGTTAGGGAGGTTTCGGCTTTAGCATCTTATGACTGGTTTTTGCTTAAGATGAATGCTAGGGAGTTCGCTTTACTTCTTATACATATGTGGGGGCTCGGTTATGGCTTTCTGCGGCTTTCCCTGGCTTAAAATATATGTTACAAGAGAACTTATTTAATTTGGGAAAGCTTCGTATCTTGTTTTGAGAGCTTGGCTTAACTCTTCATGAGGCATCTCCCCTGTTCATATATTTGTTGGAATAATTTCATGCTTAGAATGTTGAGACATGCAGGTTGGTTCCTTGGCTTTGGATGGCTTGGTTTTACCTTCAGGTGGCTGAAATTTTAATTTCTGTTAAAGCCTAATTTATATCAATGCTTGGGCCGGTTTTAATCTTGTTGAGCTCTGACTTTTGGTTTTTTTGAGTTTTCATTGAGCTCGGTTTGGGCTCTGGTTGGGGGCTGGCTTTGGCTTTGTCTCTGGTTGAAGGCTGGTTTTGGTTTTGTTTCTTGTTGAGCTCAGTTTGGCTCTAGTTGGGGGATGTGTTTGGCTCATAGTTCTTGTCGAGCTCGGTTTTGGCTTGATTTGGAGTCACGGTTTTGGGCTTGAAATGGCT
>JXCR01109441.1:65523-85743 GCA_002079205.1 Phalaenopsis hybrid cultivar
CTTAGCAACTTTAAATTCAACAACAACATAAGATACAGGGAAAATGTTCTCGACAATCAGTTACTAGAAGGCTCTCTAATGAGTTTATCATAACCTGCAACTAGGCATGCTAAAAAACTAAAAATACTGCTTTAAACCGAAACTTTAGCTGTCCCGAATCAAATTTCGTAATTGTTGCTTAAAGTTTCGTTCTGGGTTTCTTTTCTCCAAAAGTTTTAAATTAGAAAGAAGCAAACTTGGACAGCGATTTCCAGTTCTTGTTACTCAAAAAGAAGCTACGAATACTAAAATTATTAAATGCACGACAAATCTATTGTTTTCAGCAGCAGCAGTATCACCTGGGAGCACTGGAGTTCTCCAGGCCCAACGACCCTCATCGATTTCATCAATCCTCTCATTGCATGAAACGCTATACCATTCCGTGGCACATAGCGATCCAAAAATTCATCATCCACAACCCTTCCCCCCTGACTTCTCTTGCGCCGATCTCCCTCGATCTCGAACGCCCCGTCCTCAAAGCTCGGCAACTCTTCCTCTTCCCTTCTCCCCATCACCAACTCCAGTCTCTCACCTCCCTTTGACATCATTATCTTCCTAGGATCCATTCGCACGCGACTTCCCTCGCACACGGAGCTCTTAAGCGTCGCACTATAGAAGCACCGGAACCACCCGCCATTGCCGCCTTCGCCAAAGCCGTTAACTTTGTGGGAGAAGCCGTTGCCGAAGTAAGCCTCGCATGACCTAAGGGGAGGATTTGTATTAGGAATCCATGGGAGGAAGGAGGGAAGGTAGGGCCAGGGCTTGAGAGTAGAAAGGCGTAGTTTTTGGGTTAGGGTTTCGCGAGAAGGGGTGTGCCTGGGGTGGACGAAGAGGTAAAGGGCGAGGGAGACGGAGTTGAGAACGAAGAAAAAAAGGACGGCTCGGATAAGGAGAAACCGCCGTCGGCTCATNTGTAAAGGGCGAGGGAGACGGAGTTGAGAACGAAGAAAAAAAGGACGGCTCGGATGAGGAGAAACCGCCGTCGGCTCATTAAGGCCGGTGAGATTTGCAGGATTTCGGCGGGTGAAGAAGACGATGGAGAATTCAGGCGGTCGTCTCGTGCGGTTTAGTGGTGTAGTGGGTATGGGAAGACGGACGAACTGGCTGGGGCGGTTGTGCTTCGAATCTTCGATCGTCACCTGAACCTGCTGGAGCCTTAAGAGCATTTCCATAAAAATTATATATATATATATATATATATATATANCGAAGAATTTTAAGATCCTTAATTTGTGTTTATTTAGCTAAGAAAAAAGAAAAAACAGAGCGGGAAAAATAAGATCCAACATCTATACGGATAAAAAAAAATCAAGATGAGTATTCAACTGAAAAATCCTAAGCAATGAAAATCATGAAATCTATCTCAATTGAAATGATTTTTCTATGCTAATATAGGTTATAACTTTTTATGAGATTTGAATAACTACACAAATGGGATGTGACTTTTACTATGAATGTGGCATAAAATGATGAGGAAGTGATGATGACTCGATTGCTATGAAAAAAAGTTGGTGGATGGGGTGTGCCAAAAAATACGTTGCAATTGTCTTCGGTAACAAAGGGCATACAGTGATGACCATGAAGCAATGATGTTGGTTCTGCAGTAGAAGCAGCTTCATGGTGAGGGGTCAAGCAGGGGCACTGCAGAAGTGGCAGTGACCGATCAGTAGTGTCTTGGNATTGGTGGTTGGGGTGTGCCAAAAAATACGTTGCAATTGTCTTCGGTAACGAAGGCCATACAGTGATGACCATGAAGCAATGATGATGGTTCTGCAGTCGAAGCAGCTTCATGGTGAGGGGTCAAGCAGGGGCACTGCAGAAGTGGCAGTGACCGATCAGTAGTGTCTTGGAAAAGACGGTGGGGGACCGCAAGTGACGGTGGTGGTGGCCTGTTAAATATGGTCGAGAAGCGGCGATGGTGGTATGGATGTGGCAGTAGCTCAATGGCGATGGCCATGCAATAGGGGTCCGACTCTGGTGGTCAAGAAGTGATGGTCCAACGGTGGCAGCACAAAGAAAGTAGTCGAGTAGCAATGATCCTGTGGTGACGGTGGTCAGTCGGTGGTGGCCCGGAAGCTAGGATGGTGGTCCATGCCGGGGGCCTACNTGATGGTGGTATGGATGTGGCAGTAGCTCAATGGCGATGGCCATGCAATGGGGGTCCGGCTCTGGTGGTCAAGAAGTGATGGTCCAACGGTGGCAGCACAAAGAAAGTAGTCGAGTAGCAGTGATCCTGTGGTGACGGTGGTCAGTCGGTGGTGGCCCGGAAGCTAGGATGGTGGTCCATGCCGGGGGCCTACCAGCCGTGAACTATTAATGGCTATGCACAGGTAGGGGCGAGGCGATCCAGCGGTGGTGGTGGCTTGATGATGGTTGTCAGGCACTGGTGGCCTGGTGGTGGTGACAGGTAGATAGTGGTGCCCAAGTAGTTGTGATTAAGTAATGGCGGCTTGAAGGAGGCAGCCGAGCAGCGGCGTTCTGGCTGTGGCGACAAACAGTAAATGGTTTCTTGAAAGCAGCAACGGTGGTCCATTAGTGACGATGGCAAGCTAGTTGTGGTATGGCGGTGGAGATGGCCGGAAAGCGGTGACTATTGTTGGATGGTGGCGGCAACTCAAAAGCGGCAGTCGGATAACGGTGGTTCAGCAATGGCAGCAGTGTTCTGGCAATGTGGGAGCTCGGGAACCCTCAAGAGCTTGGACCTCCATCAGCTTTCTTCTCTATGTCAAGGTCCCAAGTCCCCTTTCATGAAGAGAGTGGGGGATCTATTAATAGATTTTGTGNATGGCCATGTGGGAGCTCGGGAACCCTCAAGAGCTTGGAGCTCCATCAACTTTCTTCTCTATGTCAAGGTCCCAAGTCCCCTTTCATGAAGAGAGTGGGGGATCTATTAATAGATTTTGTGAGTTGCATCATCTACAAATACTACATGAATTCGGCCCACTTCATTGGATGGCCCGGAGCAATCCCTTTCATTAGATGATATTTTATGAGTATTTGAGTGATTTAATGATNTTGAGTTGCATCATCTACAAATACTACATGAATTCGGCCCACTTCATTGGATGGCTCGGAGCAATCACTTTCATTAGATGATATTTTATGAGTATTTGAGTGATTTAATGATGTCATAATAAAGTGATTATGGGCTTGTTGGATTCGTCTCGACGAGACACTTGATTTGATTATAAGCGTGTCACATTTGAAATTCATTTGACAATTCATTTGCCCATCCAAATCCTTTGATTGTGCTTAATCAATTTGATATGGGCTTATAGGATCAAATAAAATCAAAATGTTGTTTCATTTGGTTCCCCTTGTCAAGGCGACAGTTTAATTGTAAGCATGTTGGAATCGTGGCACCGGATGATTTTGAATTTCAATTTGAATGTTTATTATTCNATTGTGCTTAACCAATTTGATATGGGCTTATAGGATCAAATAAAATCAAATTTTGTTTCATTTGGTTCGCCTTGTCAAGGCGGCAGTTTAATTGTAAGCATGTTGGAATCGTGGCACCGGATGATTTTGAATTTCAATTTGAATGTTTATTATTCAAAATGCTCTGAAATATGTGCATCATTAAAATAATTTCTTTGATGAGGCATCAATTAAAAAATAAATACCCTTTCAATTTATAATTATTATCCTTATTTATAGATGAGAGACTTGAGATCACATGATAAAAATAATTAAATCTTTTATGTTATTATAAGCTCTTGTGATACCTCTATTTGATTAACGCTGCCTGTTTTTATATTTTTTTTTGGGTGTTTAGACTTCAGTAACGGTTTTGTCAGTCCATTCGAACCGGAGGTGAGTTTGCTTGAGAATTGTGTGCTGTATGTGTAAATATGAAAGTTTAGGCCGTGTGAGATACGTAAATATATTAAAAATGCAGGTAAATGCCCCAAAGATCACTGCTTGCAAGCCAGTGCTTATTCTTCTTTTTCATTCAGCCAGGTGTAGAGGCGAATATCATATAAATGCTTGCTGAATTAATTAGAGATTAGTAGTTATCTTAGTTGATGTATTACAAAAAGTTGAACACTAAATGGCCAAAGATGATGGTCGGAAACCAGAGGCATTCTTAATAGAAAATTGTGAACCTTCTTTTTACATAAAAATGCATCTGATAGTGATGGTATATATATATATATATACACATATATGTTAAATTTATGACCTGAGATTTGTGAGTCCCGCTTCGTTTCATAAGAAAATTATGATCACATGAAGTGTGGCTTCAGAAAGAAACTATGAACACACATATTTAAGATTTTGACCGTTAGTTAAGTTTATGATAATCTTTAGATTGCAATGCGAGTGCTATTGTTTTATTATCTCTATTTTAATTATTTCCTTTAAAGAGGTATTTTTAAACCTATAAATACCTCTCTTTTATTTTGTGAAAGACACACTCCACTTGTAATCTCTTATTTGTTATAGTGAATTCTCATCCTCTGCCCTTGGTTTTTCCCATCTTGAGTTTTCCACATAAAATTTGTTTGTTTTTTCTTTTTTGTTTGTTTCGTTATCGTTGCAATGATTTAATATCAAATTATGACAAGTAGTATCAGAGTCAGACTTTATTTCGATGATGGAAATCGTAAATTATGACATCCCTCTTTTAGATCGCAACACCAGATGTTCTCTTCAACATGTTAAGATGTGAGCAGTCTTAGATTAGATGGATCTATATGATGCGCTACTTGAGTTCGAAAAGATACCCTCATCACAGACGTTGGAAGAGAAGCAATTTAAAAATTGAAAGGCTCTTTCTCAAATTCATCTTCATCTAGCAAATCAAATTCTACATGATGTTTGAGGAGAAGATCGTCACTGCGTTATGGCTCAAATTAGAGCAATTGTGTCTGATGAAAAGTCTGACCAGTAAGTTGTTCTTAAAACAATGTTTACGCTCTCATAGAATAGCAGAAGATGCATTTGTTATGTATAACTTAACTGTATGACGAAGAAGAATTGGCGTTAATCGTATTATGTTCACTGCCTTCATCATATACAGCGTTTAGAGATACCATCATGTATGTACGAGAGACACTTACTCCATATGAAGTATATGATGCTTTACTTTCTAAAGAAAAGATGAAGCAACTTGTGGATAAACTTGTTGCTCAAGGGGAAGGCTTTATCGTTCGAGGCTGAACCTAAAAGAGCCTATATTGTATGTGTGAAATAAGATACGAGCACGAGGTTCGAGAAAAAAAGATAAATGCAAAGGTCAGAGACACTTTAATGTTTTTAGAGTATTGAGGTGATCCCTGTAGTGGAAATAAGATACAAACACGAGTTCCGAGACTCTTTGGTGCGGTAATCAAGTAGCGAGGGACTAGAAGCAGCAGTTAATGTTCTGCATCTTAATTTTGCATTTGATATTAATGTATAGAACTAGAACCGGACATGTATATGCAGCGTTTGACCGCTATTTTTGTTTTCTTTGATATACTGCGGACCCAGAGACACCAGATTTTTCTTATTATTTTGATTTTGTTTGTTTCATGTTTTCTATTGTATGTTAACATGCTTGAAATGGATTTCATTATTTCTTTTTGTGGCTTTCCAGAGAATCACAAATACAATATATGTTTGGGGGATTTAAAATTCAAAATTTGTTACAACATCCTAATAAAATATTTAAGATAATGAAAATTTTATGATTAAAATATTTAGAACTTTAAAATTCGCATTTTTTACTTTTCTGCATGACATTCAGGCCAGATTTTAAATGGGTTGCATGGATGACTATCACTCCAGTCATAATTAATGTGGTATCCACGCTTAGAATTGTGGTAGATAACTGCAACATATTTGCATATTCTGAGGAGAAGCCTCCGAGCTTATTTAACCCGACTTGCTTAATATAAATTTTTTACTTAGGTCCGTGGAGAGTGTTTTTAGCTTTATGGCTGGACCTCTTCTTTCTTTTTTTTCTAGCAGCATCCGCATCACTTTGGCGGGTATAAGTCTCACCTCTTGAAGCCCCACTTATAGTCATATGATAGAGTTTTGATTCTTTAATGTTGCCCTACTGAGCTCCCCGTGGATGACGTAATTCACGGATTGCTGACCGGTGATCTTTGAACGTGCTGGGTCGGTTACCTTCATGAATCGGTGGACTTAGGGTCCTAGTAGGTTTGGGTTACCGGTCTGTGGTGCCTGACTCGGCTTCCTCTACCTTTTAGAATTATTTTACTCTTCCTCTTTGTTAAGCCCCTTTGAACTTTGTTACTCTATTAACTTTGTTGCTATCATCTTGACAGTTTGATTACTGATGAGTTGTCGCCTGTGTTGGGATGTGTTGATTCGCCCTCTTCTCTTATGGATCAGTGACCTCTGTCGTATAGGGATATCTCTGTCGAGATGATTTTGGTTAAGCCTTAGGTTCTGATGCCGATGAGCCGCTACCCATTTGGGACGTGAGAGACTCACTCTCTGTCATGTAGCTTAGAGAGCTTTGAAACATCGAGACATTCTTATATGAAATAATTATCATTTGATGACATATTCTCTAGGTTCATGATAATATAAACAAAACTTCTTCTATTGAGAGTATTCATGGGTATCATCCATAATGTAATTAGGTAGAATGATATATTCCTCTGGGAGACTGCTGATCCTATAAAAAAAAATGTTCTTTTTGTTTCCTTAGTTATAGATGACTTAAGTAACGATTTTATTCTTGATTTTGTGTTTTGAGATACTTCGATCTGATCATGTCCGGACATATACTCTTAACCCATCACACGAAAATTACTCATACATAAGTTTTTTGCTTATTTCTTTTTATTTGTTTGACTATTTGTTGTTGCATATCCTTTTTTTTTATTTCTCTCATCTTCGAATCATTGATATGATTCGAGAGGGAGATTTACTCAAATAAGGAAATTATACGACGACATATAAATAGTCAAACTGACGACTCTGAGTGCACTAAAAAGAAATGAGAAAATAATAACCCTTGCAAATTTAATAATTAGAGGGCATAAATGTAACCTCAAATCTATACCTCCTATTCATATAAATAGAGGGTTATTTTTCGAATGATGGTTGTATTTTCTAGTATTCACTACTTTACTCTTTCTCATTCTTTCTCTCTTTTTCATTGATCAATGATCCTCTATGTATTGGGTAAGTCTCCCGGATAAATTTATATTCAACAATTAATAATTATTATTTTTGCAAAAGTGATCTTAACATTTGCAAAAGATAAATGCCTAGGATGCTAGTCGGATACTGGATTAGGCTTTGCTCATATTGTTTCCTAGGCAAAGGGATCTGTAAAATGGAAAGACGTTGACATTTGATGATTGGGCATCTTTCAATTGTAAGAGTATTGCTATTCAACTGGAAGCCAGCTTAAAAATTGTCCTATTCTTCTACTTCTAATAAAAAAATGGTTCATATTTATTATGAGAGAATTTTAGGCTAGTGGTATGAGTGTAAGGGTTCGTTTGGGGCAGTTTATTTGGTGCGGTGGCATTTTGAAAATGCATCTGGACTGTTTGGGTAAATTGCGTTTTGACAGCTTATGCGTTTTGAAAACGTTGAAAACAACGTTTTCACACCGCACCTAGATAGGTGCGGTAGCAGTTTTCTGACAGCGGTCTGACTTTTACATAAAAATAAAAATTTATTATAGTCACCGCACCTAGCTTATAAACAGATTATTTTTAATCAGTTTATCAGCAAATTATTCAATAAGTTGCAGCTGCCCCAAACATACCCTAAATCTACTTATATTCTTATATTCTTATGAGGTCTCTCCTCTTTTGCTCTCCTTCCTCATAATTTTCATTTAAGAAAAAATAATAAGAAAGTAATAATAATCTCGAAGGAAAAAATTAAAAAAATGAAAATAATAATGTACACCAAAAATTGATATGCTCAGTTCTTAAGACAATTAATGATCCAGATTAAAAAGGAAAATCACAAGGCATAATAAGTCTGATCGACTGAAGACCACTAACGAACCGATGACAAGTCGACCAAAGGATTGGCGGCCGATTTAAGGATTGCTAATCGACCAAAGGTCAGTATGACGACCAAAGGACCACTTATGCCAACAAGCGATAGAAATCCAAGCCAACGACCGAACAAAGGTTTGAATCCCCAGCAAGCTCACAAGTATCAACATGAGACTCTCTCAATAGTTTCCTTAAGAGATCTCCAGAAATTTCCAAGGAATAATTATTAGGCAGGTTGACAGACCACCTTGAGGTCTACTAGTTACCACACTCAAAGCCGACCAACTTCTCAGACAAAAGCTGATTGATGTTAGATAAAATAGCTAATTGACACCATCTCAATCGACTGACCCGAAGACCTATAGAGCAGAAGGTTTAGACCATACAAAAAGACACAACAAAAGACAATAATATCTTGTAACGCCCCTATTAAAGCAGGAGCAATAATATAATTTTTCACCTTTGGCTCTCTTTCTCCTATTATGGGTTTTTGGCTCTCTCTAAACCTGTACTTAATATGTTCATAGAATATGCTTATTTATAGTCTTGATTTTGCCTTTCTGTATGTTTATTTCATGTTTTGGAAGATGTTTTGTGTAAAAATGCAGGTATGGAGCCTAGGCGCCAGGGCCTGGAGCTAGGCGCTAGGACTTGGTGCCTAAGTGTCGAAACAAGTCTCTTTCGAGTCAAAATACAGAGCCATAAAAACCCTGACACTGGACTTGGAGCGTTGGGGTGCTAGAATTTGGAAGAAAAATCCGAGCGCACGGAAATTCGATGCTAGAATTGGAGAACTGAGGCGCCAGAAGCTCGGCGCCCAGGCGCCGTGACTAGCGCCTTGGCATTAAGGAAAGAAAACTATAGCACCCCGATGAATCTTGTTGGGGTTGTGGTGCCTGTACCTGAAATTTGACAATTTTGAGTAGTTCAAAACTTAAGTTTAGAAGGGGATGTATCAATAGAAAGAACATGATTTTTAGGAAGGCTTTTCATTTATTTTCTTTTGCAAAAATTTGGAGAGGAGAGTGTTGAAGAAGAAGGCCAAACATTCTACAAGGAGATTCAGTGCAATTGTGATTGAGAGATTGAGAGAAAATTTCCTGTTTGTTGTTTAAGATTCATCACATTGCTTGTTTGGGAAGGAGATAAATACAATTAAGTTATATTTTTCTTCGAATTTCTTTGTAAAAGACTTGGTGTATAATTGATTTTCTTAATGCAACGATTGTGTTGATGTGTTTTATTATGAGAAAGTAGTTTCTTTTGTTTCTTCCTTGAATTGGGAATGTGGTAGGATAAAATTTAGGATTCTTTTATTTTTTATGCTTGAAATAGTCAAAACCTTTACATGAACTGTGAGATCCAGGAGGATACGTTGTAGAACAAAAATTATTAACCACATAAAATCACTGGAATAAGGATATTACCTTTGTGTTTATACAATCAATAAGGAGTTTCTTTTCCTTGAGCGAATCATGGGATTTATTTCATGATAGCTAACCTTTCTTAAACTACCAGAAGGAAATAAGAAATATTTTGCTCTCGATTAACACTGGGCTTTAATAATTTTCTCAATTATATTATTCACTAAACCATTTCAAGGGGTAAGTCTGTCAAACTTTTAATCCCTTAAATAATCTTCTTGTTGTTAGGACAAACTTGTTTTTTTATAACTTTAGAATAAGTTTTAAAATTGAATTGGCGAATCAAACTTTTCAGGCTATGATTGGCAACTGTACACTAAAACATTTCCTTAGAATTCATCTTGTTCCCTATGGGATTGACAACTGGACTCCAACTCGATAATATTGATACGACACATATCCTTGCATGAGTTGCTTATGCTTTGCAACACCTTGTGCATATCAATGCTCCGTAGGGAGAACACTCTCTCATTCTCTCTTCTAATTTCTATTTTTCATGTATAAAATGGGTCACAGAGCCCCAGAATATCACAGTTCACCCATACAAGATAAGTCTGTGTGCACACTTTCATTCTTTCTCCCTCTCTGTCTCTCTCTCTCTCCCTCTTCCTCAAGAATTCTACCGCTCCGATCCCTGATCATGTCTCACAAGACAAATCTGTATTCAACAAATAAAATGCCTTCTATATATAGCATTCATCACATCATCACAACCGCTGCTCTAGTACAGATAGCATTACAAACTATAAATGAAGAGGGTCCTCAGCAACCCTTCTGAAACCAATAAAATATTCTGAAACCAATAAAATATACACACAAACAACTTCAAAGCTCTCTTCAACAGCACCAACAAAACAACATCCATCCTTCAGTAAAACCTATGCGTCTCAGTAATTGGAGCAGATTCAAGAGGATTCATAAATACCGCCCTTAAAACTTATTACCCGTCTCAAAAACAAACGCACCTGCAAAATCAAACCAAACATAAGGCCTCATTTTCACGACCACACATCATAATTACTCAAGAAAAAAAAAAGGATGATTTTTATCACCTAATGTTGGCATCAGCAGCGACACAGCAGCAATGCCTGCAATCTTCAAAAGAATTCCAATTTTGATCATGTCCTTAACCTCAATGTGACCAGTGGTGAACCCCACTACATTAGAAGGTGTGCCTGTAGGGAGCAAGAAGGAGAATTGTGCTCCTATAGCTCCAGGGACCATGAGTAATAAAGGATGCAATTTCATTGATTGAGCAAGATCAATTAGAAGGGGGATGACCAGTGTCGTGGTGGCGTTATTCGACGTGAATTCGGTGATGGTAGCGCTCACAAGGCAGACCAGAGGCGCGACGGCGAGGTACGGCGCGGTGTTGAGGAACTTGAGGTTCTCTGAGAGTACATCAGTAAGGCCGCTTGTCCTGACTCCATCAGCAATTGCAAAACCTGCACCTAATAGGAGTATGACATCCCAGTGTAACTTCTTGCATTTGTTCCAGTCCATGAGTTTCTCCCCCACGTTTCTCTTGTTTGGAATGATAAAAAGCAATGTGGCCATCATTATCTGATTGAAACCAAGCATAGATTGTAAGTTCTGTGGCTTTGATTTTTTTAAATGTTTGGAGAAGGAAATTTTCTCTTACACTGACAGTTCCATCGCCCACTCTTCCATCGAAGAGGGACCCCCAGCCGGGAACATCATTTGTTAGGCTTCGGGTCATCCATAGGAGCACAAGTACCTGAAATTCTCCAAAAATATGAGAAATTTAGTATAGCTATCAGTGTTCTGAAGTTATAGTCACAATTTTTCAAAAATTTTAATAAATAAAATAAATTTATATATATATATATATATATTGCACATCCTTTTTTTGGCAGTATTTTTCTTTCGAACTATATCATTGAGAGCAATAATCTTAATCATACATTATCTCATATAGTCCTTTTTTTATTTTTTTGGTGAAATGAGATAAATGTTTTTGTAATTATAAATTTAGTACATTTTGTCATTTTGCATGGATGGGCGACAAATGGTCATTTTTATAAAACAATTTATCCATACGAACATTAGTCATTAGTCATAATCTAAAAGGTTACAAGTTAAAACATAAAACCTGTGATGATTAAGAACATTTTTAAGTGATACTAATTATTAAAAAAAAAAGAAAATAAAGTCCCAATCCATGTCTTAATAAACCAAAAAATACTGAATTGTCGAGTACAGATACCCCGAACACAGCCAGAACCATTTTCTCAGCAAAAGCCATAGGTCCTGCAACACAAACAATCAACTCAGCTAAACTTCGATTTAAAACTTCATGAAAACCAAATCTAAAAGCAGAAACTTCACACCAAACCAAAAAATTTGAAACATACCCAAAGATTCAAGCTCTTTCTTCAAATGCTCTCTGTGCAAGTAAGATGAAAGCACCTTAGCAGATCCCTTGGAGCAGTAAAACAAACACAGAATTCCCCACAATGCAAAGAAAATGAGCAGAGCCAAAGGGAAGCCAAAGAGAAACCATGAGCTGAAGCTGATAGGTTTTCCCTCAGGAAAGTAGCTCTCCCACATCCCTACTAATATCAGATTTACACCTGTGCCGATCAGAGTGCTCATGCCGCCAACCGCCACCGCATATATAACCCCCAATATCACCCCCTTGCAAAACTTCTTCACTTCAGGATGAACCTCTTCCCCTGTCGGAAACCGCTGCAGCATTCCCGTTGCCACCGGAATCATCAACATCGCAGCCGGCGTGTTGTGCATCCACATACTCACAAAAGCCGATGTGCCACATATCCCGAACAATAGGAGATGAGGATTCACGGGATCCCCACAGAACAATGAAGTTATCTGCAAAAATAAATGGTTATAAAAACAAATGTCTAACATAAGACAAATACATGGATTGATTTATACATTGAGGGCGAGGCGACGGTGGATGTTGTAGTGCTCAACAGCCAATGCGAGGATGAAGCTGCCGAGCACGAGGGCTATGATATCATCCATGTATGACTTTGCAACCTCGTCGGTTTTGGCTAGACCGAAGAGTGGGAAGAGGAAGAGAGGGGTCATGGAGGTCACCGCCATGGGAACGGCTCCGGTGATCCACCAAAGGAAGACCCAGGTGAGTACAGCCAGCATGTTGCGGCTGGATTGCCGACCGTTGTCGAGTTCGACGAAGAAGAAGATGAGAAAGCATGACAATGGTCCTAAGAGTATGCAGAAATTGCTTTTGTTGAGGATTGATTTGAAGGAGTGGATGGAGTTGGGAGGAGGATTTTGGAGAGGGAGGAGAGGCGCTTTGGGGTCATCTACGGTTGGTTGGCCTGCCATTAGAGAGCTCTCTTGAATGCTGGGCGTGGGCAAAATACCACCTTTGGGGAAATTTGAACCAAAGTTTTGGCTACTTATAAAATAATCGGAAGGTTCCCATACATATCACTCAATCCTTATGTATTTACATATCTAAGTCCTAAATTTTAGCATTTATATGCATGCCAATATAAGGTGTTGTTAAAATGCTGATATTTTTAATATAATATGAAATATTTAAGTGGGTATAAATGTAAAAACTAAAGTTTTGCTGTTAGATATGTAAATATATGAATTGGGTGGTATGCATGTAATAATGGCCTCATAATTCTTTGCTTGCGTCCAGAGTACAGTTGAAGAATTGAAGGCAACCACATCTTTCAGTTTTTATATCATTATCTGGGGGAGGGAGGGCCCGTGCCGAGCAGGCGTTTCTAATGGCTAAGAAGAAGCCAGCGATGTTAATGAGTTGAATTGGAGCTGAAAAGCCAAAATAAAACTCCAAGCCGTCTTTAGTTTATTAAATACAGGCATGTTCAAGATTTAGTAACTATAGAATTGGGAAGGCAATAAATGAAACTTACAAATAATCAAACATTAAAAATTGAAAAATTGAAGCCAATTTCAGCTATTTTAAATTGATTTTATGAATCGACAAATTATTGTGTGCAGACACCACACACACGAATAACGATGAATGAGGAGTCACAGAGTCAAAATTATGTTATTTTTATGTAAACTATATGCTAATCATTTTGAATGATTTAGTTTGCAAGATGATAAGCTGAGTCGGGATTGACTCAAGGTTAATTTATGGATAGAGCTCCTTGACTTATCAATTACACTCCAAAGATACGTCTAAAGATAAGCCATTTGGCCAAATCACATCAATCATTCGGATTACGGACCAGACACAATAATTCACAAAAATAATTCTTAAAAATTGACATTAGCAGGCACTCTTCTAAACAATTGTAGAATTCTGCAATTAACACGCAACCTTCCTTCTTTTCTTGTTTGTTCGATTACAAAGAAAATGTTTTTTAAATTGTCTTTTTGTTGAGGTGGAAATATTATATTTCTTTAATTAAGGCTTCAATTAATTAACATCAAAATCATACTGTGAAGATCAGAACAATAAAAATAATCCAGAAAAATAAATAAGGATTTAATGTGAGAGAACCCGAGAAGGCATATGCTGTTCTGATATATTACAAAAAGAGAATTTTATGATTTGTTAGAAAAAAAAAAGAAATTCTTAATTTACATTGGAGATATTAGTCGTAATAAAGCTTCTAAATCCTACAGTTCTTTACTAGAATAAAATAAGAAAGTGGAACAATAATCAACTTAGAACTAAAAATTGTGAGCATTACTTTACTGAATAAGATTGTATAAGGATTTGGTTGTAAACATTTTCATGTGAGATTAGAGATATAAACGAGTAGAGTTGAGCTTATCAGGACAACTCAACTTGGGCTTCATTAATTAACCAAGTTCAAGAATAAGATTGAGCTTAATTATGAGTTTGGATTCACTCAAGAGTTTACTCATTTATTATTAAAGAGAGAATAATTTTAATTCAAACAATTATTGTAATAAAATGAAAAATGTTTAAGCAACCAAGTGATAAATTATAAAAATATGCTTGATATAAGAATTTAAAATAAAAAATCCTAATATTTTTTTTATAATTTATACTTGGTATCTTGAATTTTAAAGTATTTTAAGTGAATTTTATATTACCATTTTATAATGAGTCGACTCAAGAGTTGAGTCATGCTAGCTCAAGTTTAATTCACTAGCTCATCAAGATCAGTTCACAAGCTATTTATTAAGTCGAGTTCAAACCGACTCAAGAGTTAGCTTGGCTCAATTATAATTCTACTGTCTGTCAACAAAAAAAAAAAACTTAAAAAACATTTATGCTTTTTTAGAACTCATTGGCTTCGTCCTCAAAAAATCATAGTGACACAATTAAAAAGTCACCGCCTAACTCACGAGAAAATATTTTGTCTAGACACCGCATGTCCGGACGGCCAACCATCGGGCTCTACATCGCCATACACCTCATCAACGGGCAAAGTGGCGCCGGTGGTTGGCCGTCCGGACGTGCGGACGGAATATTTTTTCCTAACTCAGAGGTGTATTGATTTTAGCCTTGGCTTGGGTGGATGATGCTACTCGAGAGTGTAAGTAAGATTTTAAGCTTAGGAGGTTCAAAAAGAGTATAAAGATTGAAAAATCATCGTTCAATGGATTATTATATGATTAAATAAAGGAGAGGGATGGAAGAGAACAAAAATAAAAATAATGAAAGAGCGAGAGTTGTACTGTGGTTCAATTATGCTACCAACGTAATTTACACAATTTGGTGAAGAGTTTCATTAAGCATCTTAAAATGGTCTAAGACAATCATTAATGGAATAATGTGGTGTTTGAGTCAAGGCCTTCCGAGGTGAATCAAGCATCATCCAATCATGTATCGTTCATAAAGATGATTTTTAAAGAAGCTCATGTGGACAGTCCCTAGGTACATTTAAGGTACTCGTGAGAATTTAAATTTTTGGGTTGTCTGCTTGCCACATATAGAGCTAAAATTAACACTAGATTGATATAATTTTATTAAAATAAAATCAATCATTGAACTTGTGTACACATATTTATCATCTATTTAATGTGGGACTAAATACAATACTTCCATTTATCTCAATAAAAACTCTTTATTAGAAAAATTCCTAAGAAACTATCCCCTATTTAATAAGGGACTAAGCACAATTCTACTTGTCTTAATTTAACAAGTCCAAATTAGAAAGAAACATAGCAGCGGCGGGGATTGTACTAATCTCTTTGTATGTTGAACTTGAGATTGCAGGTTGATACTTGACCAAGTGAGTTGACCTCACTTTTTGGCAACCCAACTCAACATTCACATCAAATATTTAAAACAAACTTGAAATAAAACAGGCAAAACTAAAATAAAATATAATTAGCTTTGATCAAATTCTGAAATTCGATCAAAATGTAGCTTGAAGAAGGAATGCTCTGAAATTATCATTTTTATGCTTTGAAATTAATGTTTTCTCTACAGTTCATTGTAGTGCTTGAAATTTCATATTATAAGCTTCATTTAGTTTCGTATCTATGTATGCATAACATGAAATAGGTTGTAGCAACCCTCAGACAACTTTTTATGTGAAATGTGAGCCTTTGTTCCACATAAAAATTTCTCAACAAAGTGTTATTTTGCAAAATAGACTTTAAAATGCGTTCGGGTCAAAATTTTTCAAATGAGCCAATCTAGACCCAAATCGGACTCCATTTTGAGGCTCATTTAACCTATGATAGTTTGAATGATAATTATAATAAATTGAATGATAATTACAATTTCTCCCTCGAAATAAACTTGAATTAACTCCAAATTAAAAAATATAATCATGTTGAAGTTCATTTAAGTTCTTGTAAAAAAAATTAACTTTTCGTGAGAGGGGACCCACACTTTGACCTAAATTTTCTCGTCCTGGACACTGCTTTGACCAAAACCAAATCTGTTAATGGATTTCTTGAATTTTTCCCTTCTTTATCAACCAAGGTTGTCATTTTGGCCAAAAATCCCAAATTTTCACTCCTTGGTAATTCGTGGGAGCTCCAACAGTCGATGGAGATACGACTGTTGATCTCTGCTTCAATGATGGTGATCCAGATTGATCTGTGGGTGATAACTATTAGAAGTGGAGCCCGGTCCGACCCCCGCTTCCGCTCACCCGATCGCGAAACATCGCGATCTCCCACTCCGCGCTCCCACTTTAATCGCAAAATAGTCGCGAACGTTCCCTCCTGGCGTCAATTCGTAAACCGTAGGCACTAACTTCTCCCGTCTTCCTCTATTGCAAAGAGAAGCATCCCTTCTTTCCTTCCTGTTCGTGATAAAAGCTTCGGATGGCTCTCCTTGGGTTTAGAAGTCACAGTTTGAATTCTTCTTCGGTTTCCTCGGGATAGAGGAAGGTTTCCTCGGAGCAGAGGAAAAGAAGTGCAAGCGGTAGAAGGAAGAAGAAAAAAGAAGAAGAAGATTGTTCTCCCTAGGTTTCTTCTTGGTGGCTTGTGAGAGAAGAGAAATTTAGTTTATTTCTCTTGTAAGTTTGTCTCCTTCGGTGTGTCTCAGTGTAGAGTTTCTTCGGTGTATCTCAGTATAGAGAGAGAAGAACAGAGAGAGAAGAAGAGAGAGCAACAAAATGAGAGTGAGAGATTCCTCTTGTAAGTCGAGGTGATTGACTTGTGTAAATTCCTCAAGAAGTAAATTCCTCTGCAACTCCATAGACATAGGCAATTTGCCGAACCATGTAAATCTGTGTGTTTTGTTGTGTTACTGTTTTATGGTATGAATTTTCTCGTTCTATTTTTTCTTTCGTCGATCGTTCTCCTGTTTGATTTTTAGATATACTACATCAATTGGTGTATCTATAGATCTCACAACAACAACTGATATCAGAGCTTTGTTCAGATCTGAGAAAGAATGATAGATGTAGATGAAGTGAAGGTTTCAGGGATCGAGAAATTTGATGGCTCAAATTTTGTTTATTGGAGAATGCAGATAGAGAATTATCTATATAGAAAGAAATTTCATCTTCCGTTATTAGGGAAAAGACCTAAAAGAATGGATGATGTTGAATGGAATTTGTTTGATCGATAAGTTCTAGGGGTTATTTGATTGACCCCGTTGAGGTCTGTTGCACACAACGTCGTTAAGGAGAGGATGACTGCACTTCTCATGGGAGTCTTATCAGGTATGTATGAAAAGCCATCGACGAATAACAAAGTGTACTTGATGAAGAAGTTATTCAACTTGAAGATGACAGAAGGTGTTTCTGTTGCTCAACACCTGAATGATTTCAATACTATCACAAATCAATTATCGTTTGTTGAAATTGATTTTGATGATGAGATGGTGCGTTGATATTATTGGCATAATTGCCAAATAGTTGAGAAGCCATGAGGATGACAGTTTTGTAGATAAATCTGAACTGAAATGCGTTGATATTCGTGATTTGATTTTGGCTGAGGAGGTGCGCAGAAAAGATTCTGGCGAGATCTCAGGTACGAGTTCGACACTGAATGTTGATTTCAAAGGGAGATGTCATGACAAGAACTCAAATAGAGGGAAATCAAAATCAAAGTCTGGTCAGCAGACAACCTGCTGGAATTGTGACAAGGTTGGCCAGATAAAGAGGAACTACAAGAATCTCAAGAAGATGGAGAATGATAGCGCAAATGTGGTATCTGAAGAAGTACATGATGCACTGTTGCTGACAATTCAAAGTTCTGTTGATGATGGAAGTGAAAAAGAAAGTGGGTCCAGGCATTCATTCCTATTGTTCCATAGACAGATGGTGGAGAACGAAAGAACTATGAAGAAATCTTGCAAGATAAAAGTTCGAGCATGTGGGAGCTGGCAGAACTTCCACCAGGGAAGAAGACATCACACAACAAGTGGGTGTACAAGGTGAAAACTGAGCATGATGGCAGTAAAATGTACAAGGATAGACCTGTTGGAAAAGGCATTCAGTAGAGGCAGGATATTGCTCATACAGTGGGAGTTGTAAGCAGAGACAAGAGTAATCCAGGAAATAGCTTGGAGGTGCAATGCTATTTGAACCCTGCTGATATGTTGACTGAGGGTGTTACTCTTGAGAAACTGTAGTTGTGTACAACTCCAATTGGTCTTCTGGAGTGAAGACATGGTTTTGAGTTGTAGAGGTGGAGGATTCATGGTGGAGGAAATCAGTTTGAGGAAGGAGATGTTGTAGTTTGTGTACCGGTCTCCAAGTGGGAGATTTGTTAGAAGTGGAGCCCGGTCCAACCCTCGCTTCTGCTCACTCGATCGTGAAACATCGCAATCTCCCGCTCCGCGCTCCCGCTTCGATCGTGAAACAGTAGCGACAGTTCCCATCTGGCGTCGATTCGTGAATCATAGGCGCCAACCACTCCTGCCTTCCTCTGTTGCGAAGCGAAGCATTCCTTCATTCCTTCCTATCGCAATAAAAGCTTCAGATGGCTCTGATTGGGTTTAGAAGTAACAATATGAGTTCTTCTTCTGTTTTCTCGAGATAAAGGAAAGTTTCCTCGGAGTAGAGGAATAGAAGTGCAAGCGGTAGTTCCTTGCTGCAGAAGGAAGAAGAAGGAAGAAGACAAAGACTGTTCTCCTTAGGTTTCTTCTTGGTGGCTTGTGACAAAAGAAAAGTTGAGTTTATTTCTCATGTAAGTTTGTCTTCTTTAGTGTATCTCGGTGTAGAGTTTCTTCGGTGTATCTCGGTGTAGAGAGAGAAGAACATAGAGGGAAGAAGAGAGAGCAACGAAGTGAGAGTGAGAGATTCCTCTTGTAAGTCGAGGTGATCGACTGGTGTAAATTCCTCAAGTAGTAAATCCTCTGCAACTCCGTGGACGTATGCAATTTGCCGAACCACGTAAATCTGTGTGTTCCGCTGTGTTACTGTTTTATGATGTGAATTTTTTCATTCTATTTTTCGCTTCGTCGATCATTCTTCTGTTTGATTTATGGATATACCACATCAATTGGTGTATATATAGATCTCAAAACAACAATAAATGTTCCAAGCCTTCGATTCTTTCCTCCGGACGCCTATGAATACCTCGCTGCTTGCCGCCTCTCCTGCTTGTCTTCTTCTTCCACATCCCTCTTTCTCTTCAATGGTTCTATGACGCTCTTTTTCCTTTTTCTTCATACACGCCTCAATCGCCCTACACTTGCAATTTTTATGTTTATTTTTATTTTATGTATTTTCTTTCTTTTATTTAATGTTCTTTAGATAATAAATTAAATGAAATAATTAGGTTAGGCTCGGGTTTGGGTTTAGATTAACCCAATCCCAACCTAGCCCCAAACCGACCTAGTTCGAACAAAACCTAGCCTGAACCTAATTTAGCCTGACCAAGCCCAACTTAACCTAACCTAATTCAACCCATTCAGTTCACCTCTAGCCCAAGTCTAACCTAGCTCAACCTTACTTTGTACTACATGTGGAGTAGTTTAATTTATATTTGATGTGTAGTCCAGTTTAGTTCAAGTTTCATATGCAGTATAACTCAAGCATATATCGTGTTTCATGTTCTTAATACATCAAGTATAATTCTTTTTATATGTCAAATATATGAAAATAAAATCAAAAAAGTGGAGGGGAACCTCTCATATTTAGGTTCACCTTGTGAACATTTCTCAGTACATGAATTTAAACTTTTTTTGACGGTCACAAATTGTCGGTTCTGATAAAAAGAAACATCGCTTGTAATGTTATTGATGGTTTAGTGATGGTTTAAGCTCGTAAGTAAAACACATGTCAGTAATTCCAAAACAAACTGATATTTCGATGGTACAAATGTACCGATGATTATCCGAGATTTAATATCGACCGATATTCTGACGTTAATAATGCTCGAAACTG
>JXCR01109441.1:87342-111470 GCA_002079205.1 Phalaenopsis hybrid cultivar
TGAGATATAGAAATATAATGTATATGTATGTATGTGTATATATGTGTATATATAATGTTAAATCATTTTGAGACTTGGAGTTTTGTATTATTCGTGAGTGGAGAGAGCGTGACAAAGGTAGAGGTAGATGGATAGCATTCTTGTGAGGGAATCTTAAAAATACATTCGATTTTTATCACGAATAAACTGAGAAAGTCAAGTTCCTCTGAGGTTCCCTGAGTTACAAGATTTCAGAGAAAGAAAGTCTTTCAACGAGTCTTATCTCCTTTTCCCGACCTTTTTATACACAAGGGAAAAGACAACAAAATAATAAACGTAACACATCGTAATGTACGATGCGATTCTCTAGTTTCATGATTAAAAGACAATGATGGGGGGTGTCAAACGGTGTCGGAATGACACTCATCCCTAATGTCTGATCCAAAAGATTGAGTCCCAAATGTCAGACGACGTTTTAATAACGGCTTGACAGACATTCTTACGAGTCACGATGAACCTCTCCAATAACTACTCTCACATAGGTAGGCTAGTTCGTCTTTTTGAGGATAGTGAGTATAATCAGATCGTAATGTGGGTTCAATTCAACCAATTTGACATATGAATTTAATAAAATAAATTAGTTTTCATATAGCGTTGTTTGTGTATGCATATAGATAGTGAGTTTTTTTTTGTTTATTTTTTGTGCAATTTAAGTTCACAACTGTATGCATCGAGCCTTAAACTCGTGGCCTTGTGGTTGAACATAAANTATATGCTAAATTTATGACCTGAGATTTGTTAGTCCCGCTTCGTTTCATAAGAAAATTATGATCACATGAATTGTGACTTCAGAAAGAAACTATGAGCACACATATTTAAGATTTTGACCGTTAGTTAAGTTTATGATAATCTTTAGATTGCAATGCGAGTGCTATTGTTTTATTATCTCTATTTTAATTATTTCCTTTAAAGAGATATTTTTAAAGCTATAAATACCTCTCTTTTGTTTTGTGAAAGACACACTCCACCTGTAACCTCTTATTTGTTATAGTGAATTCTCATCCTCTGCCCTTGGTTTTTCCCATCTTGATTTTTCCACATAAAATTTGTTTTTTTTTTCTTTTTTGTTTGTTTCGTTATCGTTGCAATGATTTAATATCAAATCATGACAAGTAGTATCAGAGCTAGACTTGATTTTGATGATGGAAATGGTAAATTATTACATCCTCTTTTAGATCACAACACCAGATGTTCTCTTCGACAGGTTAAGATGTGAGTAGTCTTAGATTAGATGGATCTATATGATGCGCTACTTAAGTTCGAAAAGACGCCCTCATCACAGACGTTGGAAGAGAAGCAATTTAAAAATTGAAAGGCTCTTTCTCAAATTCATCTTCATCTAGCAAATCAAATTCTACATGACGTTTGAGGTGAAGATCTTCACTGCGTTATGGCTCAAATTAGAGCAATTGTGTCTGATGAAAAGTTTGACCAGTAAGTTTTTCTTAAAACAATGTTTACGCTCTCATAGAATAGCAGAAGATGCATCTGTTATGGATAACTTAACTGTCTTGAAAGAAATCGTCTCTGATTGAAAGTCATGGAAATTAAGTATGACGAAGAAGAATTGGCATTAATCGTATTATGTTCATTGCCTTCATCATATACAATGTTTAGAAATACCATCATGTATGTACGAGAGACACTTACTCCATATGAAGTATATGATGCTTTACTTTCTAAAGAAAAGATGAAGCAACTTGTGGATAAACCTGTTGCTCAAGGGGAAGGCTTTATCATTCGAGGTTGAACCTAAAAGAGTCTATATTGTATGTGTGAAATAAGATACGAGCATGAGGTTCGAGAAAAAAAAGATAAATGCACAGGTTCAGAGACACTTTAATGTTTTTAGAGTATTGAGGTGAGCTCTGTAGTGGAAATAAGATACAAACACGAGTTCCGAGATGCTTTTGTGTGGTAATCAAGTGGCGAGGGACTAGGAGCAGCAGTTAATGTTCTGCATCTTAATTTTGTATTTGATATTAATGTATAGAATTAGAACCGGACATGTATATGCAGAGTTTGACCGCTATTTTTCTTTTTTTTGATATATTGCGACCCAGAGGCACCAGATTTTTCTTATTATTTTGATTTTGTTTGTTTTCATGTTTTCTATTGTATGTTAACATGCTTGAAATAGATTTCATTATTTCTTTTTGTGGCTTTCCAGAGAATCACAAATACAATATATGTTTGGGGGATTTAAAATTCAAATTTTGTTACAACATCCTAATAAAATATTTAAGATAATAAAAGTTTTATGATTAAAATATTTAGGACTTTAAAATTTGCATTTTTTATTTTCGTGCATGGCCTTCAGGCCAGATTTTAAATGGGTTGCATGGATAACTATCACTCCAGTCATAATTAATGGGGTCTCTACGCTTAGGATTGTGGTAGATAACTGCAACATATTTGCATATTCCAAGGAGAAGCCTCCGAACTTATTTAACCTGACTCGCTTAACATAAATTTTTTACTTAGGTGGTTGTCTAGTGTGTTTCGGGTGTTAGAAGGCTCCCGATCCATACAAGTGTAAATCCTTTCTTGGAGAGTGTTTTTAGCTTTATGGCTGGACCTCTTATTTTTTTTTTTTTCTAGCAGCATCCACATCACTTCGGCGGGTATAAGTCTCACCTCTTGAAGCCCCACTTATAGTCATATGATAGAGTTTTGTTCCTTTAATGTTGCCCTACTGAGCTCTTCGTGGATGACGTAATTCACGGATTGCTGACTGGTGATCTTTGAACGTGCTGGGTCGGCTACCTTCATGAATCGGTGGACTTAGGGTCCTAGAAGATTGGGATTACCGGTCTGTGGTACCTGACTCGGCTTCCTCTACCTTTTAGAATTATTTTACCCTTCCTCTTTGTTAAGCCCCTTTGAACATTGTTACTCTATTAACTTCGCTTCTATCATCTTGACGGTTTGATTACTGATGAGTTGTCGCCTGTGTTGGGATGTGTTGATTCGCCCTCTTCTCTAATGGATCAGTGGCCTCTGTTGTATAGGGATATCACTGTTGAGATAATTTTGGTTAAGCCTTAGGTTCTGATGTCGATGAGCCGCTACCCATTTGGGACGTGAGGGACTCACTCTCTATCATGTAGCTTAGAGAGAGCTTTGAAACATCGAGACATCCCCATATGAAATAATTATCATTTGATGACATATTTTTTAGGTTCATGATAATATAAACGAAACTTCTTCTATTGAGAGTATTCATGAGTATCCTCCATAATGTAATTATGTAGAATGATAGATTCCTCTGGGAGACTCCTGATCCTATAACAAAAAATATTCTTTTTGGTTCACTAGTTATAGATGACTTAAGTAATGATTTTCTTCTTGATTTTGTTTTTCGAGATACTTCGATCCAATCATGTTCGGACATATACTCTTAACCCATCACACGAAAATTACCTATACATAAGTTGCATATCCTTTTTTTTTATTTCTCTCATCTTTGAATCATTGATATGATTCGAGAGAGAGATTTATTCAAATAAGGAAATTATACGACGACATATAAATAGTCAAACTGACAACTCTGAGTGCACTAAAAAGAAATGAGAAAATAATAACCCTTGCAAATTTAATAATTAGAGGGCATAAATGTAACCTCAAATCTATACCCCCTATTCATATAAATAGAAGGTTATTTTTCGAATGATGGTTGTATTTTCTAATATTCACTACTTTACTCTTTCTCATTCTTTCTCTCTTTTTCATTGATCAATGATCCTCTATGTATTGGGTAAGTCTCCCGGATAAATTTATATTCAACAATTAATAATTATTATTTTTGCAAAAGTGATCTTAACATTTGCAAAAGATAAATGCCTAGGATGCTAGTCGGATACTGGATTAGGCTTTGCTCATATTGTTTCCTAGGCAAAGGGATCTGTAAAATGGAAAGACGTTGACATTTGATGATTGGGCATCTTTCACTTGTAGGAGTATTGCTATTCAACTGGAAGCCAGCTGAAAAATTGTCCTATTCTTCTACTTCTAATAAAAAAATGGTTCATATTTATTATGAGAGAATTTTAGGCTAGTGGTATGAGTGTAAATCTACTTCTATTCTTATATTCGCAAAGTTTTATTTTTTATTAATGCAAATACAAGATTAATATTGAACAAGTCTTAGTCAAAATATTGAGCTGGTTTCAAAAAATAGTTCGCCAGGAATTTGAATTATGCAAAGCAATTAAGTTAAAAACCAAGATTTTAAGAAAGAAAATTGATTTTATACAGAAATTGCATTTAACTAAAATATAAGTTTTCCTTAGTTTTAATTGAAGTGCAAATTGAACTGCCAATAAATTTTCAAAAAAATATGAGGTCTCTCCTCTTTTGCTCTCCTTCCTCATACTTTTCATTTAAGAAAAAATAATAAGAAAGTAATAATAATCTCGAAGGAAAAAAATTAAAAAAATGAAAATAACAATGTACACCAAAAAATGATATGCTCAATTCTCGAGACAAGTAATGATCCATATTACAAAAGAAAAATCACGAAGGCATAATAAGTCTGATCGACTGAAGACCACTAACGAACAGATGGCAAGCCGACTAAAGGATTGGCGGCCGATTTAAGGATTGCTAATCGACCAAAGGTCAGTCTGACAACCAAAGGACCACTTATGCCAAGCCAACGACCGAACAAAGGTTTGAATCCCCAGCAAGCTCACAACTATTAACATGAGGCTCTCTCAATAGTTTCCCCAAGAGATCTCCAGAAATTTCCAAGGAATAATTATTAGGCAGGTTGACCGACCACCTTAAGGTTTACTAGCTACCACACTCAAAGCCGACCAGCTTCTCAGGCAAAAGCTGATTGATGTTAGATAAAATAGCTAACTGACACCATCTCAATCGACTGGCCTGAGGACCTATAGAGCAGAAGGTTCAGACCATACAAAAAAACACAACAAAAGACAATAATATTTTGTAACGCCCCTATTAAAACAGGAGCAATGATATAATTTTTCACCTTTGGCTCTCTTTCTCCTATTATGGGTTTTTGGCTCTCTCT
Source organism: Phalaenopsis hybrid cultivar (assembly GCA_002079205.1). Classification (NCBI taxonomy): domain Eukaryota; kingdom Viridiplantae; phylum Streptophyta; class Magnoliopsida; order Asparagales; family Orchidaceae; genus Phalaenopsis; species Phalaenopsis hybrid cultivar. Next base: position 92,420 of record JXCR01109441.1, read on the forward strand.
CTATACCCGTACTTAATATGTTCATAGAATGTGCTTATTTATAGTCTTGATTTTGCCTTTTTGTATGTTTATTTCATGTTTTGGAAGGTATTTTGTGTTAAATTGCAGGTAACAGGAACAAGGAGCAAATCATGGTTCAAAAATAGGAGATGGAGCAAAATAGTGTTATGGAGCCTAGGCGCCAGGACCTGGAGCTAGGCGCTAGGACTTGGCGCCTAAGTGTCGGAACAAGTCTCTTTCGAGTCAAAATACAGATCCATCAAAAACCTGACACTGGACTTGGAGCGCTGGGGTGCTAGAATTTGGAAGAAAAATCCGAGCGCACGGAAATTCGATGCTAGAATTGGAGAACTGAGGCGCCAGAAGCTCGGCGCCCAGGCGCCGTGACACTAGCGCCTTGGCATTAAGGAAAGAAAACGGTAGTGCCCCGATGAATCTTGTTGGCACTGTGGTGCCTGTACCTGAAATTTGACAATTTTGAGTAGTTCAAAACTTAAGTTTAGAGGAGGATGTATCAATAGAAAGAGCATAATTTTTAGGAAGGCTTTTTATTTATTTTCTTCTGCAATAATTTGGAGAGGAGAGCGTTGAAGAAGAAGGCCAAAAATTCTACAAGGAGATTCAGTGCAATTGTGATTGAGAGATTGAGAGAAAATTTCCTGTTTGTTGTTTAAGATTCATCACATTGCTTGTTTGGGAAGGAGATAAATACAATTAAGTTATATTTTTCTTCGAATTTCTTTGTAAAAGACTTGGTGTATAATTGATTTTCTTAATGCAACGATTGTGTTGATGTGTTTTATTATGAGTAAGTAGTTTCTTTTGTTTCTTCCTTGAATTGGGAATGTGGTAGGATAAAATTTAGGATTATTTTATTTTTTATGCTTGGAAAGGTGTCGTGATAACTTTTAAGCTTAATTTACATTCTGCTTGACGAGAGAAATAGTCAAAACCTTCACGTGAACTATGAGATCCATGATAATATGTTGTAGAACAAAAATTATTAACCACATAAAATCATTGGAATAAGGATATTATCTTTGTGTTTATGCAATCAATAAGGAGTTTCTTTTTCTTGAGCGAATCATGGGATTTATTTCATGATAGCTAACCTTTCTTAAACAACCAGAAGGAAATAAGAAATATTTTGCTCTAGATTGACACTGTGCTTTAATAATTTCCTCAATTATATTATTCACTAAACCAATTCAAGGGGTAAGTTTGTCAAACCTTTAATCCCTTAAATAATCTTCTTGCTTGTTAGGACAAACCTGTTTTTTATAACTTTAGAATAAGTTTTAAAATTGAATTGGCGAATCAAACTTTTTCAGGCTATGATTGGCAACTATACACTAAAACATTTCCTTAAAATTCTTCTAGTTCCCAATGGGATTGACAACTAAACTCCAACTCGATAATATTGATATGACACATATTCTTGAATGAGTTGCTCATGCTTTGCAACACCTTGTGCATATCAATGCTCCGTAGGGAGAACTCTCTCTCATTCTCTCTTGTAATCTCTACTTTTCATATATAAATTGGGTCACAGAGTCCGAGAATATCACAGTTCACCCATACAGGACAAGTCTGTGTGCACACTTTCATTCTTTCTCCCTCTCTGTCTCTCTCTCTACCTCTCCCTCAAGAATTCTACCGCTCCGATCCCTGATCATGTCTCACAAGATAAATTTGTATTCAACAAATAAAATGCCTTCTATATATAGCATTCATCACATCATCACAACCGCTGCTCTTGTATATATAGCATTACAAACTATAAATGAAGAGGGTCCTCAGCAACCCTTCTGAAACCAATAAAATATACACACAAACAACTTCAAAGCTCTCTTCAACAGCACCAACAAAACAACATCCATCCTTCAGTAAAACCTATGCGTCTCAGTGATTGGAGCAGATTCAAGAGGATTCATAAATACCGCCCTTAAAACTTATTACCCGTCTCAAAAACAAACGCACCTGCAAAATCAAACCAAACATAAGGCCTCATTTTCACGACCACACATCATAATTACTCAGGAAAAAAAAAGGATGATTTTTATCACCTAATGTTGGCATCAGCAGCGACACAGCAGCAATGCCTGCAACCTTCAAAAGAATTCCAATTTTGATCATGTCCTTAACCTCAATGTGACCAGTGGTGAACCCCACTACATTAGAAGGTGTGCCTGTAGGGAGCAAGAAGGAGAATTGTGCTCCTATAGCTCCAGGGACCATGAGTAATAAAGGATGCAATTTCATTGATTGAGCAAGATCAATTAGAAGGGGGATGACCAGTGTCGTGGTGGCGTTATTCGACGTGAATTCGGTGATGGTAGCGCTCACAAGGCAGACCAGCGGCGCGACGGCGAGGTACGGCGCGGCGTTGAGGAACTTGAGGTTCTCTGAGAGGACATCAGTAAGGCCACTTGTCCTGACTCCATCAGCAATTGCAAAACCTGCACCTAGTAGAAGTATGACATCCCAGTGTAACTTCTTGCATTTGTTCCAGTCCATGAGTTTCTCCCCCACGTTTTTCTTGTTTGGAATGATAAAAAGCATTGTGGCCATCATTATCTGATTGAAACCAAGCATAGATTGTTAGTTCTGTGGCTTTGATTTTTTTAAATGTTTGGAGAAGGGAATTTTCTCTTACACTGACAGTTCCATCGCCCACTCTTCCATCGAAGAGGGACCCCCAGCCGGGAACATCATNAGGCGCGACGGCGAGGTACGGCGCGGTGTTGAGGAACTTGAGGTTCTCTGAGAGTACATCAGTAAGGCCGCTTGTCCTGACTCCATCAGCAATTGCAAAACCTGCACCTAATAGGAGTATGACATCCCAGTGTAACTTCTTGCATTTGTTCCAGTCCATGAGTTTCTCCCCCACGTTTCTCTTGTTTGGAATGATAAAAAGCAATGTGGCCATCATTATCTGATTGAAACCAAGCATAGATTGTAAGTTCTGTGGCTTTGATTTTTTTAAATGTTTGGAGAAGGAAATTTTCTCTTACACTGACAGTTCCATCGCCCACTCTTCCATCGAAGAGGGACCCCCAGCCGGGAACATCATTTGTTAGGCTTCGGGTCATCCATAGGAGCACAAGTACCTGAAATTCTCCAAAAATATGAGAAATTTAGTATAGCTATCAGTGTTCTGAAGTTATAGTCACAATTTTTCAAAAATTTTAATAAATAAAATAAAAATATATATATATAATATATATATATATATATTGCACATCATTTTTTTGGCTGTATTTTTCTTTCGAACTATATCATTGAGAGCAATAATCTTAATCATACATTATCTCATATAGTCCTTTTTTTATTTTTTTGGTGAAATGAGATAAATGTTTTTGTAATTATAAATTTAGTACATTTTGTCATTTTGCATGGATGGGCGACAAATGGTCATTTTTATAAAACAATTTATCCATACGAACATTAGTCATAATCTAAAAGGTTACAAGTTAAAACATAAAACCTGTGATGATTAAGAACATTTTTAAGTGATACTAATTATTAAAAAAAAAAGAAAATAAAGTCCCAATCCATGTCTTAATAAACCAAAAAATACTGAATTGTCGAGTACAGATACCCCGAACACAGCCAGAACCATTTTCTCAGCAAAAGCCATAGGTCCTGCAACACAAACAATCAACTNGAAAACAAAGTCCCAATCCATGTCTTAATAAACCAAAAAATACTGAATTGTCGAGTGCAGATACCCCGAACACAGCCAGAACCATTTTCTCAGCAAAAGCCATAGGTCCTGCAACACAAACAATCAACTNTAGTCATAATCTAAAAGGTTACAAGTTAAAACATAAAACCTGTGATGATTAAGAACATTTTTAAGTGATACTAATTATTAAAAAAAAAGAAAACAAAGTCCCAATCCATGTCTTAATAAACCAAAAAATACTGAATTGTCGAGTGCAGATACCCCGAACACAGCCAGAACCATTTTCTCAGCAAAAGCCATAGGTCCTGCAACACAAACAATCAACTCAGCTAAACTTCGATTAAAACTCCATGAAAACCAAATCTAAAAGCAGAAACTTCACACCAAACCAAAAAATTCGAAACATACCCAAAGATTCAAGCTCTTTCCTCAAATGCTCTCTGTGCAAGTAAGATGAAAGCACCTTAGCAGATCCCTTGGAGCAGTAAAACAAACACAGAATTCCCCACAATGCAAAGAAAATGAGCAGAGCCAAAGGGAAGCCAAAGAGAAACCATGAGCTGAAGCTGATAGGTTTCCCCTCAGGAAAGTAGCTCTCCCACATCCCTACTAATATCAGATTTACACCTGTGCCGATCAGAGTGCTCATGCCGCCAACCGCCACCGCATATATAACCCCCAATATCACCCCCTTGCAAAACTTCTTCACTTCAGGATGAACCTCTTCCCCTGTCGGAAACCGCTGCAGCATTCCCGTTGCCACCGGAATCATCAACATCGCAGCCGGCGTGTTGTGCATCCACATACTCACAAAAGCCGATGTGCCACATATCCCGAACAATAGGAGATGAGGATTCACGGGATCCCCACAGAACAATGAAGTTATCTGCAAAAATAAATGGTTATAAAAACAAATGTCTAACATAAGACAAATACATGGATTGATTTATACATTGAGGGCGAGGCGACGGTGGATGTTGTAGTGCTCAACAGCCAATGCGAGGATGAAGCTGCCGAGCACGAGGGCTATGATATCATCCATGTATGACTTTGCAACCTCGTCGNTCAAAAATAAATGGTTATAAAAACAAATGTCTAACGTAAGACAAATTAATGGATTGATTTATACATTGAGGGCGAGGCGACGATGGATGTTGTAGTGTTCAACTGCCAATGCGAGGATGAAGCTGCCGAGCACGAGGGCTATGATATCATCCATGTATGACTTTGCAACCTCGTCGGTTTTGGCTAGACCGAAGAGTGGGAAGAGGAAGAGAGGGGTCATGGAGGTCACCGCCATGGGAACGGCTCCGGTGATCCACCAAAGGAAGACCCAGGTGAGTACAGCCAGCATGTTGCGGCTGGATTGCCGACCGTTGTCGAGTTCGACGAAGAAGAAGATGAGAAAGCATGACAATGGTCCTAAGAGTATGCAGAAATTGCTTTTGTTGAGGATTGATTTGAAGGAGTGGATGGAGTTGGGAGGAGGATTTTGGAGGGGGAGGAGAGGTGCTTTGGGGTCATCTACGGTTGGTTGGCCTGCCATTAGAGAGCTCTCTTGAATGCTCTCAAAAATGGGCGTGGGCAAAATACCACCTTTGGGGAAATTTGAACCAAAGTTTTGGCTACTTATAAAATAATCGGANAGAGGGAGGAGAGGCGCTTTGGGGTCATCTACGGTTGGTTGGCCTGCCATTAGAGAGCTCTCTTGAATGCTGGGCGTGGGCAAAATACCACCTTTGGGGAAATTTGAACCAAAGTTTTGGCTACTTATAAAATAATCGGAAGGTTCCCATACATATCACTCAATCCTTATGTATTTACATATCTAAGTCCTAAATTTTAGCATTTATATGCATGCCAATATAAGGTGTTGTTAAAATGCTGATATTTTTAATATAATATGAAATATTTAAGTGGGTATAAATGTAAAAACTAAAGTTTTGCTGTTAGATATGTAAATATATGAATTGGGTGGTATGCATGTAATAATGGCCTCATAATTCTTTGCTTGCGTCCAGAGTACAGTTGAAGAATTGAAGGCAACCACATCTTTCAGTTTTTATATCATTATCTGGGGGAGGGAGGGCCCGTGCCGAGCAGGCGTTTCTAATGGCTAAGAAGAAGCCAGCGATGTTAATGAGTTGAATTGGAGCTGAAAAGCCAAAATAAAAGCCGTCTTTAGTTTATTAAATACAGGCATGTTCAAGATTTAGTAATTTTAGAATTGGGGAAACAATAAATGAAACTTAAAAATAATCAAACATTAAGATTGAAAAATTGAAGCCAATTTCAGCAATTTTAAATTGATTTTATGAACCGACACCACATGCACGAATAACGATGAATGCGGAGTCACAGAGTCAAGATTATGTTATTTTTATGTAAACTATATGCTAATCATTTTGAATGATTTAGTTTGCAAGATGATAAGCTGAGTCGGGATTGACTCAAGGTTAATTTATGGATAGAGCTCCTTGACTTATCAATTACACTCCAAAGATACGTCTAAAGATAAGTCATTTGGCCAAATCACATCAATCATTCGGATTACGGACCAGACACAATAATTCACAAAAACAATTCTAAAAAATTGACATTAGCAGGCACTCTTCTAAACAATTGTAGAATTCTGCAATTAACACGCAACCTTCCTTCTTTTCTTGTTTGTTCGATTACAAAGAAAATGTTTTTTAAATTGTCTTTTTGTTGAGGTGGAAATATTATATTTCTTTAATTAAGGCTTCAATTAATTAACATCAAAATCATACTGTGAAGATCAGAACAATAAAAATAATCCAGAAAAATAAATAAGGATTTAATCTGAGAGAACCCGAGAAGGCATATGCTGTTCTGATATATTACAAAAAGAGGATTTTATGATTTGTTAGAAAAAAAAAGAAATTCTTAATTTACATTGGAGATATTAGTCGTAATAAAGCTTCTAAATCCTACAGTTCTTTACTAGAATAAAATAAGAAAGTGGAACAATAATCAACTTAGAACTAAAAATTGTGAGCATTACTTTACTGAATAAGATTGTATAAGGATTTGGTTGTAAACATTTTCATGTGAGATTAGAGATATAAACGAGTAGAGTTGAGCTCATCAGGACAACTCAACTTGGGCTACATTAATTAACCAAGTTCAAACATAAGATTGAGCTTAATTATGAGTTTGGATTCACTCAAGAGTTTACTCATTTATTATTAAAGAGAGAATAATTTTAATTCAAACAATTATTGTAATAAAATGATAAAATGCTTAAGCAACCAAGTGATAAATTATAAAAATATGCTTGATATAAGAATTTAAAATGAAAAATCTTAATATATATTTTTTTTAATTTATACTTAGTATCTTGAATTTTAAAGTTTTTTAAGTGAATTTTATATTACCATTTTATGATGAGTCGACTCAAGAGTTGAGTCATGCTAGCTCAAGTTTGACTCACTAGCTCATCAAGATCAGTTCACAAGCTTTTTATTAAGTCGAGTTCAAACCGGCTCAAGATTTAGCTTGGCTCAATTAAACTTCTACTGTCTGTCAACAAAAAAAAAAAAAAAACACTTAATATTTATGCTTTTTAAAACTCATTGGCTTCCTCCTCAAAAAATCATTGTGACACAATTAAAAAGTCACCACCTAACTCAAGAGAAAATATTTTGTCTGGACACCGCATGTCCGGATCGTCAACCACCGAGCTCCACATCGTCATACACTCCATCGGTGGGCGATGTGGCGCCCGGTGGTTGGCCGTCCTGACGTGCGGACGTCCAGACGTAATATTTTTTCCTAACTCAGAGGTGTATTGAGTTGAGCCTTGGCTTGGGATTGGAATAATAGTTAACTTGAAAGTGATCCATATTGGTCCTTATATATACGCATGCTGTGGATGATGCTACTCGAGAGTGTAGAGTAAGATTTTAAGCTTAGGAGGTTCAAAAAGAGTATGAAGATTGAAAAATCATCATTCAATGGATTATTATATGAATAAATAAAGGAGAGGGATAGAAGAGGCAAAAATTAAAAAAATAAAAAAATAAAAATAATGAATGAACGAGAGTTGTGCTGTGGTTCGTTCAATTATGTTACAACTTAATTTATACAATTTGGTGAAGAGTTTCATTAAGCATCTTAAACTGACCTAAGTTATTCATTAGGGGAATAATGTGGTGTTTGAGTTGAGGCCTTCCTAAGAGAATCAAGCATCATCCAATTAAGGGCCCGTTTGGGGCAGCTTAAAACTGCGGTGGCGTTTTAAAAACGCTGTAGTGTTTGTTTTGCACGTTCAGCCAGTTTTTTGAAAAATGCGGTTTCGAATTTTGGCATAATCTGACCTGCGGTATTAGCACTGCGGTTAGCGTTTCCTTCGTTGCATTTAACCCCGAATTACTTACGCTGCCCTTCACATAAGTTGTCGCGAATTACCCCGCTCTTTGCCTACGTCGCGATTCCTAGCCGCTCCTTACTTCCTTCTGCTCTCTCGCTGCTTCTTCCGTCCGCAATAAGCTCGGCTCTCTCGCTGCTTCTTCCGCCCGCAATAAGCTCCTCTCCCTGCACTCTCGTTCCTTCTTCCGTTCGCAATAAGCTCCTATCCCTGCTTCTTCGGCGTTAATCCTAGGAGGCCGGCAGCTCCTCTCTTCGGCATTTATCCCCTTCCAGTTAAATCCCTTCTCTCCTCTTATCAACTTTGTGTATCGCTTCATGGTGCAAATCCTCTCTGTACGTGAAGTTCAATACCTTAAAGTTTTGCTGATAATCTCCTACTTTGAAGAAAATTATAAAAAGGGGCATTTACATACGTACCACACAAATCTGATGTAAATTTCAGGTTATATATATTTAGATTTTGGAAAAATGGATGAACGGGCATGCTGCATATCCCATGCCATCCATTCTCTTTATTGCTTGGCCACTTTCGTGTGTGATTGTGGGTGCATAATGACATCCATTGCTTAACTACTTTCGTGTGAAAGGGAGGAGTGTTGCTTGTGTTTATTAGCAATTTGCTAAAAACAAATTTTGTTTTGTAATTTGCTCAAATTTCAATTAGTTGATTCTTCTATCTAGCAAAAAAAGAAATTGATTTTTTATGAATTCAAGTAGTTTTAGAGAAGTTCTTGTTCTCATTTGTTTTAATATGCAAGTGAATGGCTGTGGGTGTGATGGTGGTGATAAATGGGTTGTATGATTTTTATGATTTCATTATCTAACATTATATTGTTTGGCAAGAACTAGAAATCAAGAGCATCATTGGTGAAAGTTGATTATATTTTGTTGACTACACCCAATTTTTGTTGGGTAAAGAAAAGGTACAATTTACTTGTGAAAATTTTGCATACGGACCACAACATTCGTTCCTTAATACCTAATTATTATATAAATCATCTAAATTTATTACTTTACATTGTTGGGTTAAGGTTTCATCATTCAAGAGGCCTACTACAAAATTTGATTTCTTAAATGATGTTGGCTAATCAAGCCAAATTTATACATATCATTTACATTGGTTTTTTTTTTTTTTTTGACGGAATATAAAGAGATTAGTTCAGCACATGTGATTTGGACAATTTTAGTGAGAATCTTAAAAGAAAATGAGTGCCTTCATCATTGCTATCGATCTTGGATCAAACTCATGAGCTTTACAAAATCGTTCACGAACTTTACACGAGGATCTAGTTTCATCCATTGTCAAAATTACGTAATAATTAATCAAGCTGATTAAAAAATTGAAGGGAAAAAAGAAATGATCATTTATTCAGAAATAGCAACAAATCGGCTGTTTCACAAACGCAGATACCAAACAACTACACAACTTATCCAAATCAGAGGCAGAGTGATCATTTATCCAGAAACAACTACAAATCAACTGTTTTTTAAAAGCACAAACCAAACAGTCAACCAACTTATCCGGATCAGCTGCTGATCAGCAGCTTATCAACATAAGCGGGATAAGCTGCAGCTGCCACAAACAGACCCTAAGTCTCCATAAAAATGATTTTTAAAGGAGCTTATGTGGACAGTCCAAAGCTACATTTTAAGGTACTCGTGAAAATTTAAATTTTTGGGTTGTACGCTTGCCATATATAGAGCTAAGATTAACACTAGATTGATATAATTTTCTTAAAATAAAACCAATCATTAAATTTGTATACACACATATTTATCATTGATTTAATGTGGGACTAAATACAACACTTCCATTTATCTCAATAACAACTCTTTATTAGAAAAGTTCCTAAGAAACTATCATCTATTTAATAAGGGATTAAGCACAATTCTACTTGTCTTAATTTAACAAGTCCAAATTAGAAAGAATCATAGCAGTGGCAGGGTTGTACTAATCTCTTTATAAGTTGAACTTGAGATTGCAGGTTGATACTTGACCAATTGAGTTGACCTCACTTTTTGGTAACTCAACTCAACATTCACATCAAATATTTAAAAAAAACTTGAAATAAAACATGTAAAACTCAAATAAAATATAATTAGCGATCAAATTCTAAAATTCGATCAAAATGTAGCTCGAAGAGGAAACACTCTGAAATTATCATTTTTATGCTTTGAAATTAATGTTGTCTCTACAGTACATTGTAGTGTTTGAAATTTCATATAATAAGCTTCATTTGGTTTCTTTATCAACCTATGCATAACATGAAATAAGTTGTGGCAACCGTCAGACAACATTTTATGTGAAAAGTGAGCCTTTGTTCCGCATAAAAATTTCTCAACAAAGTGTCATTTTGCAAAATAGACTTTACAAATGCGTCTAGGTCAAAATTTTTCAAATGAGCCAAACTAGACCCAAATCGGACTCCATTTTGAGGCTCATTTAACCTATGATAGTTTGAATGATAATTAGAATAAATTGAACGATAATTACAATTTCTCCCTCGAAATGAACTTGAATTAACTCCAAATTAAAAACTATAATCATTTTGAAGTTCATTTAAGTTCTTGTAAAACATTTTAACTTTTCATGGGAGGAGACCCACACATTGACCTAAATTTTCTCATCCTGGACACAACTTTGACCAAAACCAAATCCATTAATGGACTTATTGAGTTTTTCCCTTCTACATTAACCAAGGTTGACATTTTGGCCAAAAATCCCAAATTTTCACTCCTTAGTAATTCGTGGGAGCTCCAACAGTCAATGGAGATACAACTGTCGACCTCTGCTTCAATGATGATGCTCCAACTTGATCTGAGGGTGATGACTGTTCCATGTCGTTGATTCTTTCCTCCGGAAGCTTATGAATACCTCGCTGCTTGCCCCCTCTCCTTCTTGTCTTTTTCTTCCTCCTCCCTCTTTCTCTCCAATGGTTCTATGACGCTTATTTTCCTTTTTCTTCATCCATGCCTCAATCTTCCAACATTTGTAAATTTTTTATTTTTATTTTTATTTTATGTATTTTCTTTCTTTTAATTAATGTTCTTTAGATAATAAATTAAATGAAATAATTAGGTTAGGCTCGGGTTTGAGTTTAGATTAACCCAATTCCAACCTAGCCCTAATCCGACCTATTCCGAACAAAACCTAGCCTGAACCTAATTTAGCATGACCAAGCCCAACTTAACCTAACCTAATTCAACCCATTCGGTTCATCTCTAGCCCAAGTCTAACCTAATTCAACCTTACTTTGTACTCCATGTGGAGTAGTTTAATTTATATTTGATGTGTAGTCCAGTTTAGTTCAAGTTTCATATGCAGTATAACTCAAGCGTATATCGTGTTTCATGTTCGTCATACATCATGTTTAATTCTTTCATATGTCAAAAATTTGAAAATAAAATTTAAAAAAAAGAGGAGGGGAACCTCTCATATTCAGGTTCACCTTGTGAACACTTGAATAAAATGTATGTCAATTGCATTTTTAGTTCAAATTCTCAATACAGAAATTTAAACTTTTTTCGACGGTCACAATTTGTCGGTTCTGATAAAATGAAACATCGCTTTTAATGTTACTGACGATGTAGTGATTGTTTTAAGCTCGTAAGTAAAACACTTGTCAGTATTTCCAAAACCGACCGATATCCGACGGTACAAATGTACCGATGGTTATCTGAGATTTAATGCGACTGATATTCCAACGTTAATATTGCTCGAAACTGACTCGTAGTTCGTTATATTTGACTTCGAGTCAAATTCGTCTGAAATTCAATCGAGCTTGATCCAACTCGAAATAAAAAAGAGGTAGCTCAACATGAGTTATTTAGATCAGTTTCAGCTTGAAATCGACACAATCTGACACAAATTGAGTTATTTGGATCAGTTTTAGCTTAAAATCAGATCGAAATTGACTCTTGACTCGTTATATTCAATTTTACGTAATATTATACATATAATTTTTATAAATAAAAAATACTACGAGTCGATCTTGAGTTAATTCAGACCGATTTATGCATGGCTCGGAATCAGCTAAAAAAAAAATTCGATACAAATTTTCAGCTCATAACCTCGCTCTTTTATTTCGATAAAGCCAAAATCCAAATCAATTTTTGAGCTGTTAACAATCCTGAAACTATATTCAAAACCCTATTTATAACAACAGTACTTAATAAAAGAAACCAATTATATCTGCATGATACAATATGTTAATTACCTATAATTATCTATATGTGCAGACAATCAGTCAGAGAACATGATAAGTTTGTGGAATGCTGGATGATGTTTTCTTTAAAGAAAATGAGCTTTAATGATAATTAAATCATAAATTAATGAATATAATATAATACAAATTTGACTCTCTTAATTGGGGGAGATTTTTTAGCAATTCCTTCACAGACTTTACACTAAAATAATTCCCTTCCTGCAGCAGATTTGAACAGCTCACAGCAGCTGCACTGCCAAATCATCGATACTCGTTTGTTAATATGAATTATTTATAGCAATCATCAAGAACATGGTAGGCCCAGTTTTAATTCGGACGTCTAGTTTCTGTAGTTTTTATTTTATTTTACTTTTGAGAAATTTGGCATGTACAGCTTAGTGGTTGGCCATCAATGTCGGACAATGCGCCGTCTATCTCAATAATTTCCTAATTCTTTTTTTGTTGGGCATTTACGCAATTGTCACATAATTCTTATATATTTATGCATATGCACCCAAAAATTTTATATATATACAGATAAATCACTAAAAGCTTGAGCATTATATCAGCAATATCACTATTATTAATNTATCAAGAACATGGTAGGCCTAGTTTTAATTCGGACGTCTAGTTTTTGCAGTTTTTATTTTATTTTATTTTTGAGAAATTTGGAATGTACAGCTTAGTGGTTGGCCATCAATGTCGGACAATGCGGGGCCGTCCATCTCAATAATTTCCTAATTCTTTTCTTGTTGGTCATTTACGTAATTGTCACATAATTCTTATATATTTATGCATATGCACCTAAAAATTTTATATATATACAGATAAATCACTAAAAGCTTGAGCATTATATCAGCAATATCACTATTATTAATTTCTTAAAAAATAAAATGCATATTTTTTTCTACATTTTAACACTAAAATACTATAAATATAAATATGAAAGTTTAGATGTTAAAATTATTAAACCCTTACAAAATTGTGTAGCATGTGTGTAAATATATATTTTTTTCTCTTTAATATTTCGTTGATGTTATTGTATATATATGTAGTAGTTTGAATTAAACATGAATTGAGATGAAATTGCACTGAACTTAAACTGCTTGAGATATAGAAATATAATGTATATGTATGTATGTGTATATATGTGTATATATAATGTTNCAACCCTTACAAAATTGTGTAGCATGTGTGTAAATATATTTTTTTCTCTCTTCAATATTTCGTTGATGTTATTGTATATGTATGTAGTAGTTTGAATTAAACATGAATTGAGATGAAATTGCACTAAACTTAAACTGCTTGAGATATAGAAATATAATGTATATGTATGTATGTGTATATATGTGTATATATAATGTTAAATCATTTTGAGACGTGGAGTTTTGTATTACTCGTGAGTGGAGAGAGTGCGACAAAGATAGAGGTAGATGGATAGCATTCTTGTGAGGGAATCTTAAAAATACATTCGATTTTTATCACGAATAAACTGAGAAAGTCAAGTTCCTCGGAGGTTCCCTGAGTTACAAGATTTCAGAGAAAGAGAGTCTCTCAACGAGTCTTATCTCCTTTTCCCGACCTTTTTATACACAAGGGAAAAGGCAACAAAATAATAAACGTAACACATCGTAATGTACGATGCGATTCTCTAGTTTCATGATTAAAAGACAATGATGGGGGGTGTCAAACGGTGTCGGTATGACACTCATCCCTAATGTCTGATCCAAAAGATTGAGTCCCAAATATCAGACGACGTTTTAATAACGGCTTGACAGACATTCTTACGAGTCACGATGAACCTCTCCAATAACTACTCTCACATAGGTAGGCTAGTCCGTCTTTTTGAGGATAGTGAGTATAATCAGATCGTAATGTGGGTTCAATTCAACCCATTTGACATATGAATTTAATTAAATAAATTAGTTTTCATATAGCGTTGTTTGTGTATACATATAGATAGTGAGTTTTTTTTTTGTGCAATTTAAGTTCACAACTGTATGCATCGAGCCTTAAACTCGTGGCCTTGTGGTTGAACATAAAACTCTTTATTACTAGACAAGTTGGATATCATATTATAAGCGAGGGCTTACCATTTTGTCTTAAAACTAATTTTTATTTATTTGCTGCTAAGCAAAGCCCAAAGCCTCATATATATTAATTTGTTTCTTTCTAACATGAGAGTTTTTCACTTCATCCTTCGCCCTCTAACAAAAATATTATCAAATATTATTCACTAAGTGCCCATTGAACAATTTACTATCAACCAGTCCTCGATTATAATGGAAACAAAAAGGTGACTAACATTTTTGAGAGGAATAAATGACTTGAAACGCACAGTTTCAATTGAACCGTTAACATTGGTAGTATCTCTTTTTGTATAGCCAAATAGCGATTACCCAAGTGAACATGAAAAAGACAATACAAGTTATCACAAATCAAACGGCTTAGAGTCCATTCATCTAAAGAAACAATTCTAGATCAGTTAAAGTTATAAGTTGGACGGTCAGATGCGACTGTCAATGACAGAGATAGTAGCCGAACAATGGAAGGTGAGCTACTGACACCTGATAGCAAAGGCTAAATGATCGAGACCGAGCGATTGAAGCTGGCTGACAGAGACTGAGTGATCGAGACCGGATTACAAATGTCGGGCAACAAAAGCTAAGCGATCAAGATGAGACATCAGAGGCGGAGTGACCAAAGTCAAGTGCTTATTGTTGAGCGGTTGAAGACAATCGTTAGAGACTAAAGAATTAGCCTTGATATCTCAATGACTTAACCAAAAGTTGACTTCTTCCAGGACCCTGAATTATGATTAGAAAAGGGTGACAAGAATCCATGAGCAACACACTTAGATATCTAGGGCAAGAAAGGCCGAAATGCATCATTTTGAAGGACGCGTTTGGGCCTATCTTGCCTAGGAAAAACCTTTTCTGAATCTTAAATCCATTTCTCTTTTTTAGCTTTCCTCTAAAAAAAATAAGATCTTTATCAGGTCGTCGTACGGTGATTTGTGTAACATATTGAACATACTTTCATGTATTTTTTTGCAAAATTTCCACTATTTGTATAATATTTATGCTTTTTTCATGTGTTTTTTTTAAGTTATTTACATCATACAGGGCTTAAATGCTTAAACGGAGCTCATTCGTTTTTGGACACCCCAAAATGAAAGGCGACGTAGCTACGCCACGTTTCTAGCATGTATATCCCGTTGTTGGCATGACTATATCCAAAAATGCTGTTTACACACTCTCTCCATGCTCCCAAATCCAGTAATTGGTACCTTGGTGCAAAATAGTAGACATATAGGTACCCAACACTGAATGCCTAACGGCCACACCAGCCATATAAGCGCCACTTATCGGGCACCTTGGCATCTAGATAAGCACATATTTGTCAGCTTTGGGGAACCTAGGCACCCGCTCCAATGAAGGCAGCACTTCTTTTGGCTCCACGACGTTGCCTCCGGGATCCACATGAGCTTCCTTATCAAGAAAGCAACACTATGATGTTCCAAAGTGAAACCCCGACATTGAGGAACCGACTTGGGGGAGTTACGACAGTTCTTCTTTGATGGTAATTTGTGGCTTCGATCCGTGGTTACTAAAGGTGTAAATTTGAAATAACAAGGGCTTGAGTGACACCGAGGGAAGAAGGAAAAGACAAGATGGAGTCATCAGAGAACTATAAGGGTCATCCATCACTTTTTATTGGGAATCTTAAGAGAATAAGAGATTGAAAGAGAATAAGTGATTTTAGCGTACTTCANTGAAAAGACAAGATGGAGTCATCAGAGAACTATAAGAGTCGTCCATCACTTTTTATTGGGAATCTTAAGAGAATAAGAGATTGAAAGAGAATAAGTGATTTTAGCGTACTTCAACGACTGAGAAATCAGAGATTGAGTTGTATGTTCTCGTAATTTGGGGAAGAATGTCAGTGAGAACTTTCCACATTATGTTTACTTTGAATTTGCGGTGGAATTTATCCTTTGCTCATCTGTTATGCATATGACATAAATTTCTTTCTCCACTGAAAATGATTTTATGCAAGTCATAATCATCCTTGTTATGTGATTGGATAAATTAAATATCAGAATTGATAGTTTAATCATTTGAGCTTAATTTACTCTCGAACTAATCACTTAGAAAGTTAAAATCATTTGTGATCTAGTACTTCAAAGTAGGCTAATGGAACAATTATGTTAATCTACACTATTCTAAGTGAATAGGAATATATTTTTTTAGAATAGTGCAATCTTATAAGGAAATTTGTGAACACTGTAGTTTTTGCATGCTCATGATTGTCATTTTTATTTTGAATCATTTTGTACGATCTGACTTGCGTAGGACTATTACAAGGAATATTTTATATCATTTGTTCAACCTTAAAACTAGTTATAAGATTTACTTTTTGTAAAAAATTGGATTAGAAACTTTAAAATTACCTGATTTCGAACCTTCAAACTATACTCGAAATTATTAGAATTCTTCCGGGTTTTTAAAATCACCTTGTATGCATAGGAAAAAAAGACATATATATATATATATATATATAATACCNACAATTTACTCACTATCAACCATTCCTCGATTATAATGGAAACAAAAAGGTGACTAACATTTTTGAGAGGAATAAATGACTTGAAACGCACAGTTTCAATTGAACAATTAACATTGGTAGTATCTCTTTTTGTATAGCCAAATAGCGATTACTCAAGTGAACATGAAAAAGACAATACAAGTTATCACAAATCAAACGGCTTAGAGTCCATTCATCTAAAGAAACAATTCTAGATCAGTTAAAGTTATAAGTTGGACGGTCAGATGCGACTGTCAATGACAGAGATAGTAGCCGAACAATGGAAAGTGAGCTACTGAGACCTGATAGCAAAGGCTAAGTGATCGAGCCGAGCGACTGAAGCTGGGTGACAGAGACTGAGTGATCAAGACCGGATTACAAATGTCGGGCAACAGAAGCTAAGCGATCAAGATGAGACATCAGAGGCGGAGTGACCAAAGTCAAGTGCTTATTGTTGAGCGGTTGAAGACAATCGTTAGAGACTAAAGAATTAGCCTTAATATCTCAATGGCTTAACCAGAAGTTGACTTCTTTCGGGACCCTGAATTATGATTAGAAAAGGGTGACAAGAATCCAGTAGCAACACACTTAGATATCTAGGGCAAGAAAGGCCGAAATGCATCATTTTGAGGGACGCTTTTGGGCCTATCTTGCCTAGGAAAAACCTTTTCTGAATCTTAAATCCATTTCTCTTTTTTAGCTTTCCTCTAAAAAAATAGGATCTTTATCAGGTCGTACGGTGATTTATGTAAAATATTGAACATACTTTCATGTATTTTTTTGCAAAATTTCCACTATTTGTATAATATTTATGCTTTTTTCATGTGTTTTTTTTAAGTTATTTACATCATACAGGGCTTAAATGCTTAAACGGAGCTCATTCTTTTTTGGACACCCCAAAATGAAAGGCGACGTAGCTACGCCACGTTTCTAGCATGTATATCCAGTTGTTGGCATGACTATACCCAAAAATGCTGTTTACACACTCTCTCCATGCTCCCAAATCCAGTAATTGGCACCTTGGTGCAAAATAGCAGACATATAGGTACCCAACACTGAATGCCTAACCGCCATACCAGCCATATAAGCGCCACTTATTGGGCACCTTGGCATCTAGATAAGCACATATTTGTCAGCTTTGGGGCACCTAGGCACCCGCTCCAATGAAGGCAACACTTCTTTTGGCTCCACGACGTTGCCTCCGGGATCCACATGAGCTTCCTTATCAAGAAAGCAACACTATGATGTTCCAAAGTGAAACCCCGACATTGAGGAACCGACTTGGGGGAGTTACGACAGTTCTTCTTTGATGGTAATTTGTGGCTTCGATCCGTGGTTACTAAAGGTGTAAATTTGAAATAACAAGGGCTTGAGTGACACCGAGGGAAGAATGAAAAGACAAGATGGAGTCATCAGAGAACTATAAGAGTCGTCCATCACTTTTTATTGGGAATCTTAAGAGAATAAGAGATTGAAAGAGAATAAGTGATTTTAGCGTACTTCAACGACTGAGAAATCAGAGATTGAGTTGTATGTTCTCGTAATTTGGGGAAGAATGTCAGTGAGAACTTTCCACATTATGTTTACTTTGAATTTGCGGTGGAATTTATCCTTTGCTCATCTGTTATGCATATGACATAAATTTCTTTCTCCACTGAAAATGATTTTATGCAAGTCATAATCATCCTTGTTATGTGATTGGATAAATTAAATATCAGAATTGATAGTTTAATCATTTGAGCTTAATTTACTCTCGAACTAATCACTTAGAAAGTTAAAATCGGTTGTGATCTAATACTTCAAAGTAG
This sequence comes from Phalaenopsis hybrid cultivar, assembly GCA_002079205.1. Taxonomy (NCBI): domain Eukaryota; kingdom Viridiplantae; phylum Streptophyta; class Magnoliopsida; order Asparagales; family Orchidaceae; genus Phalaenopsis; species Phalaenopsis hybrid cultivar. Next base: position 111,100 of record JXCR01109441.1, read on the forward strand.
GCTAATAAAACAATTATGTTAATCTACACTATTCTAAGTGAATAGGAATATATTTTTTTAGAATAGTGCAATCTTATAAGGAAATTTGTGAACACTGTAGTTTTTGCATGCTCATGATTGTCATTTTTATTTTGAATCATTTTGTGCGATCTGACTTGCGTAGGACTATTACAAGGAATATTTTATATCATTCGTTCAACCTTAAAACTAGTTATAAGATTTACTTTTTGTAAAAAATTAGATTAGAAACTTTAAAATTACCCGATTTCGAACCTTCAAACTATACTCGAAATTATTAGAATTCTTCCGGGCTTTTAAAATCACCTTGTATGCATAGGAGAAAAGATATATATATATATATATATATATAT